>APFE030747520.1:1884-19236 GCA_000404065.3 Pinus taeda | reverse complement strand
TGATATCATAGAGTCTTGTTTTCTTATATAAGTCTTCCATGTGTTCCATTCACTTTTCTAATTCTGCATATCTTTAAGTTTTACATAGATATTAGGTGAGAATAAATGTGTCACAATTATTCTTAAAATTCCTTCTGAAGTTATTATTATAAAGAGATTGAGATATTCGACTTTTTGTCTAAAAGGCTCCCTCTAAATCATAAAATTGATAGTATCTTATGTAATTTTAAGCATATTTTTTTTTTAACTTTTGAACATTGGTCAAAGGTTTTCCCACTTATGATGATTTATCTTTCTATTTAAAATTTAAAGTAATCATATCTCTCTATTGTTCTTTCTGCACATCTTATCAACTTAAATCACTGTGTGGAGCTAAATAGCAAACCTTTGGCCATTTATTAGTACTATCTAAAAGGGTTAGATACATGATTCTTATGATTTGTTTTATGTATTGGTCCTCTATAGAATCCCAAACCCCAAAAACCCAAAAACAATACCTTAGATGCTCTGGCATGATCATTTGACCATTAGCATCTCAGAGGTACAACATCAATTTGGTGTCGTTGCCAGGGGCTCCAATTTGATTAGTTTCCCTAGCACAATGATATAAATTCTATTCCTTTAAAGGTGACTAGAGGTATATATAGGTCATGTTTCTTCACCGAGTGACTCCACTGTGCCAAACTCACACCTTTTAAGAACACTAGATCCCATTTTGCATCTGACAAAGTTAGCCCTCTTCGAGATCCAGAAAAGTTTGTGAGAAGGGCCAATTACAGAAGAAAACTTCATCCATCTTCTTCTTCTTCAGCCTTGCAGTCTTAAGATATATTATCATCATATCCCTTTAGGAACATTCCATCCAATCCAGATTGGACACAATTATCACCTATGGTTTCTAAACTTTTAGGTAAAGAAGTTGATTTTAAATCATATTTCCTTATTCACTCACTTGAATCATATAATGTACCCTCACCACCATTAGAATCACCTAAATTTCAGGTTGAATTGGGTGTTCATTTACTTGAATTCAAACCTACAAACTTCATATCCCCAACTACTTATTCATTCCCTTCTACTTTTGAACAACTTGAAGGGACCTTCTTTGTATAGTCAAACCCACTCTTTGAAACAAAAGAGGATATTCAGTCACAGGTCCAAAATTTAGTTATTAGTACTCCCTTAAAGTCATTTAGCAGATCTCCTCCTTCTTCACCTCCACATAGATATACACCTTCTCTATCACCATCTTCCCTGTCTTCTTCATCATCTACTCAAACACCTCATACACCATATTCTACTATGGCATTCCAATCAATTGTACAGGCTAGATATGCAACTTTAGTTTTGCCTCAAAACCTTGATACATTCACTCCTAGATATTTAAAACACCTTCCTAGGTATAATAGAGAAACTAGTTCCTCAGTTGAGGACCATCTTCAAGCATTTCTAGGTTTTGCAGTTAATATGAACATAAAACAAGAAATTGTTTATATCAGGTTGTTTTTCTAATCTCTTGAGGGAAATGTTAGAACTTGGTTTAGGTAGCTACCTTCAAATTCCATTAGGTCATGAGAGGAGTTAACAAATATATTCAAAAACTAATGGGGTGTGAAGAAAGATCCTCTTTACTTTTTGACTGAGTTTGAAGAACGAAAATGGAACTTTGGTGAACCTGTAGCTACTTTTATTAAAAGGTTCAACAAAATTTACCATAAGATGCCCCCTGATTACAAACCCCCTGTAGCAGCAGCCAAATCTAGGTTTTCAAAATCCTTTGAAGATGATTTTGTTGTAATGTTAAAGGAAAGAACTTCTAGGACTCTTGAAGACATGCAGACTAATGCTATAGAGGTCGAATCAAATAGAGTTGCATTAGCCACCTTGAAAGCTAAAGAAAAAAAGGCCCAAAGAAATCTTAAATCTAGTTAAGAGGCCTCTACTTCTTCAAAACTAAAACTAAAGATTCCAAAATTGATGATATCACTTCACTTCTTAAAAACCTATCCAATTTAGTTTCCAATGTTGAAACTCAACCTTGACTAGTTCAACAGACAATCACTCGACCTCAAAATCAGAATCAAGGTCAATACAAAAGATCTCCACAATTACAAATTCATCAAAGGGCCAGTAAGGATCAACAGGTTCCAACTCTTTGTTGATCGAAGATCAACAGCCTAATGACAGTACCATGACTATCACTTAAGACATTAAAAATATGGATACGTCTTCTCATTAGACCACTATTGTTCCTCTCTCATATAATAAACAAATTCAATAAGATCAAGAATATTCACAGGTTTCATAATACCATGCCTTACCTGAATTCCTAATTGTGGAGTTAAACAAAAGATATGATCTTAGACCTAGACCTGGCCCCAAAAGACCTCTTAAGGAACCTCCAACAATTGAACCTCATACCAAAGTTGTTCAAACTTAGACAACTACTATGCGACCATTAAATCAGTCAACTGATACAACTCAAATTGATAAAACTTTCTTAACTACATCTAATGTTTAAAATGAGTTAGAGAGAGTTAAGATCCCTATACCACTTTCAAAACTTTCAAAAACCTTGCATATAAAAATTAAGTTTCCAAATGGATACAAAACACCTCCGTTGATGCTGAAAGTAATGTTATTAGCCTTGAGGATGAAAAATCAGCAATTATCTTTGGTCCTAGCTTTGATATGATACATGAAATAGTACGTCCTTTCTATGTGACACTAAAGACAAATGACTCCATGTTATACAACTGTATTCTTAATTCTGGAGCACCACATAATCTCATGCTAAGAACCATCATGGATCATTTAAATCTTGATATAACTAGGTCCTATCCTGATTTGTACACCTTTGATTCCAAGAGGGTACCTTGTCTAGGATTGATTAAGGATTTAGTAGTCACTCTTGCTCAAATCCTAGTAAAAAGTATATTATTAGATATAGTTGTCACTGATATCCCTCCCAAATTTGGAATGCTCCTTTCAAGAACTTTTGTGCTAAATTAGGGGGAACTCTTCAGATGGACATGTATTATGCCATTATTCCAGTTTATGGGGAAGAAAAAATTAAGTTGTATAGAGAAGTTAGATTTGTGCACATTGTATGCAAAACAGACCAACCAAGAAACCACCCCATCTATGTCGTTGATCAAGATTTCAGCTACTTTCAACTCTTTTGAAATCAAATACATGAATATCAAGTAAAAATATAAGATGTAGTTGAAAACCCTATATTAAATCAAATTGACCTACGGAAGCTATTCTTTGACGTATCTTGTACAAAGGATGAAGCAGGGACTAGGGTAGTAGTAATGTCACCAGAAAATGTAAACATTACACAATCATGTAAACTTGATTTTGAAGTTACCAACAATGCAGAATAATATGAGGCATTCCTTATACGACTACAGTTAGCCAAAAGTTTAAAGGTACACAACTTAGGTGTTTTCACTGTCTCCAATTGTGAGACAGGTTAGGAATATTTTCCAAACAAAGCATCCTAGACTTAGGTCTTATCGGAATGAGATTTGGGATTCCATTCAAAACTTCTTTAATGCATTCAACATAACTTGTGTCCCTAGAAGTAAAAACATAAATGCAGATTCTTCAGCTGTCTCTATGATCTCATTTAAAATTCCTAATCAAACAAAAGTGTTATACGAAATCCAAGTTAAATACAAGCCATCAATATGAGATAAACAATAGCATTGGCAGCTGTTCGAGGATTATGAACAACTAAAATATTTCCTTCAAGTTGTAGGTGAATTTTCTCTTCTGCAAATTGATGAAGAGAAGCTTGACATAATTGATCTTGAAGCTAATGATGATCCAGAACTAAACTCCAAGGTTGTAGATCATGACATCATACAATTATGAAACAACTTCATTCCGAAAGGGTTAATTCCTTTAGATAAATTATTCGATTATAATTATGTCCCTTGAATCCCTTCATCCATTTCTTCTGAAGATGACATCAAAGAAATCAATATTGGAACCCAAGAACAAGTGAAAAATATAAAAAACTCTACATGTTTAGCCCCGTAAGTTAAAAATGAATATCTTAAGTTACTTAAAAGATACAAAGATGTTTTTTCTTGGTCTTATGTTGATCTTAAAACCTATGACACATCTCTCATTGAACATAAGTTCCCTTTAAAAACTGAAGCTAAACCCTACTAGCAAAAACATAGAAGAATTAACCCATTTCTTCTACCAACTATTGAGAAAGAGCTTAAGAAAATGTTAGATGCACAGATTACTCTTCCATTGAGATATTCTAACTGGATTGCCAACCTAGTACCTGTTAGGAAAAAGAATGGTGAAATTATACTCTGCGTTGATTTTAGGAACTTAAATAAAGCATCACTAAAGGATAACTATCCATAATCTAAGATGGATTAGTTACTTCAACAAGTTTATGGAGCTAACATAATTTTGATGTTAGATGGTTTTTTCTAGTTATAATCAGATCATGGTCAACATGGCAGATAGGGAAAATACTACCTTTACAACACCTTGGGGTACTTTTATGTATGCCAGGATGCCTTTTGGTTTGACAATGCATGCTACATTGTAGAGAGTTATGGATATAGCTTTTGTAGGCCAGGTAAATGAATTTCTTGTTATTTATCTTAGTGATCTTACAGTCTTTTCTAATTCTAATAAAAAACATTTAAAGCATTTGATGAAGGTTTTTGAAAGATGCATGAAATTTAGAATATTGTTGAATCCAAAGAAGTCTCTATTTTCTATCACAGAAGGGAAATTACTCGGCCATATAATTTCTAAAAATGTAGTCATTGATCCAAACATAGTATCATCGATTCAAAAATTATCATTACCCATAAATAAAAAGGAAGTTTAGGCTTTTCTTGGTAAAATCAAATTTTTAAGAAGATTCATACCCAATTATGTTGAAATTGTCAAAGATATAACTGATATGCTTAAAAAGGGTCATGAGGATAAATGGACCATCTCTTCTAGACATGCATTTGATCAAATTAAGAAAGCTATTTCTGAAGCCCCAACCTTTGCAAGTCGTGATTATACCAAACCATTTAGTATCTTTTCCTTTGCCTCTGAAACAGCCCTTGCTATTGTTTTACTATAAAAGGATGAAGATTCCCATTACCAACCTATAGCCTTTATTGGAAAAATCATGAGAGATTCTAAGCTCAAATATGACATAATTGAGAAGCAGGCTTATGCCCTAGTCCAGCCTTTGAAATCTTTTAGGATGTACGTTTTACATTTAACCATCATAGCTTATGTCTCAAACAGTGTTGTTAAAAATTTTCTCACTCAAGCAGATAAAGATGGGAGGAGAGGTAGATGGATCACCCAAATTTTGGAGTATGATCTAAATATCAAAACCAAAAAGCTAGTAAAAGGTCAAGGATTAGCTAAGCTTCTAGATGAGTCCAACTGTAAAGTGCTAGGCATCAACTCTATTTTGTAAATTCCAGGGGAGAATCCACAAGAACCTTCCCAAAATTTAAATGAGAAGAACCCACAAGAACCTTTTGTCTTTGTAGCAGGGGAGAATCCACAAGAACCTTTACCTTCAGCTCAAGTCATTTTTGTTCATATTGGTGATAAATTTCTATTATCAAATAGGTATCAAGATATTGTAAATTTCTTGATTCATTTTGAATGTCCTACACCATTTTCCAAAAGTCAAAGTAAAAATCTCAATTTGAAATCATTCAAATACTATATCATAAATGTAAATTTGTACTGGAAAGAACCACTCAATATCTTATTATTGTGTTCAATAGAAACAGAGATTGAAGGGATCATTGACCAGTTTCATGCAGGATTTTGTGGAGAACATTATGCTTGGAGAGAAAAAGCACATAAGATATTAAGGGAAGGATTTTATTGTCCAAAATGGTTCTTAGAAGTAGGAGAAAAGGTCAGAATTTGTGTTCCTTATCAGATGTTTGCTTGCAAGAAAAAACTAGCAGCTCTTCCACTAATCCCAACATTGGTCTCAATACCTATTCTCCAATGGAGATTAGATTTTATTGGAGAGATTCATCCTACTTCAAGCAATCAACATAGATGGATCCTCATTGCAATAGACTAATTTATTAAATGGGTAGAAGCAATTCCAGTAAGAAATGCTACTGATGTAGTAGTGGTCAAATTCATTGAAGAAAACATTCTATCCAGGTTTGGTTGCCCATAACATATTGTTACTGACAATGAAACAACATTTTCTAGTGTTAAAATGGTTGAGTTTTGCCACAAATATTAGATTTTGTTACACCATTCAAATCCATATTATCCTCAAGGAAATGGTCTCATAGAATCATGTAATAAAAGCTTGGTAAACGTTATCAAGAAAATATTAGCAGATAATAAAAAGAGCTGAGACAGTCATCTAATTTATGCAGTTTGGGAAAAAAATATTACTCCAAAGGGATCTATTGGAAAGTATCCTTTTCAGTTATTTTATGGGAAAGATGCAATTTTCCCTACCAACTTGGCTTTCCCTATTTTAAAGTTTCCGCAGGAATCAACTGATGAACCTGATGATTTTTCAAGGAGGATAAATCAAATCATTAAATTAAGTGAGAACAAAGATCAAGTCCAATATAAATTGAAAAAATATTAGAATAAAATGAAGAGTCTATCTGATAGAAAAGCCAGGGAAAGGGACTTCAAGGAGGGAGATTTAGTTCTAAGATAACCTCTGGTTCAGACCTTTAAGTATTATTGAAGTACAAGGGAACAAAACTTTTGTGTTGCAAAATCTAAAGGGGCAATATTCCACATTTCTTGTTAATGGAAGGTTTATGAAACATTATATTCAATATTGAGGAGTTTCAAATAGATTTTACTACAGTGATTGTAATAATTCCAGTTTTAATTTACCTTTCCAACTACCAGTATGATTTTTTACAGAAAATACTACAGAGCCCGAGGAGAAGGCACATGGATCTTCAAGTTCTCTGCATTCTAAAGGAGAAAGTAGTCCTGAGTTGGAGTTGATGTTGTAGCATTTTTGTTTTTGGTAAGTTAGCAATTAGTTGAAAAAATCAAAATACAATTTTAAAATGATAAGTTAGGATATGAACCAAAAAGAAATTTGAAAATAAAAAATGTTAGGATTTATTATCATTTTAGGTCCATATCATATAAAATGATAGGGTACTTTCTCTAAAAAAAGAAGGCAAATGATAAAATGTTAGATACGCAATAAAAAGAAAATAGTTTCTTTAGAAAATAAAATCAAGGTTGCTAGTTCAAATTCACCTCTTTAAACTTCTTATTTAGATTAAATAATTCTTAAATTCCTTAATCAGGGTTTAATTATTGTGATAAATTTTATTACCTTGCAAATAATCCATAACGTGTGATTTTATTATAAAGACGGAAGTGAAAAAATGTCACATCAAGCACCATTTAGGTGCCCTCCAAATTTTGATGGTTAAGATCAAAACCACCGAGATCAATGATGAAGGACCCTTTTTGGACCCCCTTCACTATTTTTGGTGAACGCGTGCAAGACCCCCTGAAAATGTGGTTTTAATGGCCGCCCTTTTTCTCTTATGTGGTGGCATGTGTGATTTTGGGCCCCCTTAGCTAGAAACCACAACCCACTCACCATATGCCCTGAAAACCACATGCGGTTTTTTGACCTGTCAACTCATTCATCTGCGTGCCTTCCACGTCTGCTTTACCTCATTCATTTCAATAACGCCGCCTAATCTGCCACCTCATCCACCACCTCACTTATTCATTGCCCTCCGTCCACTCAGTTATTGTCACGTAGTAATTCGTTATATTTCTCCCCTTCCATTGGTAATTAACTCCTATAACCCGTTGTAAAATTACCATTCCTGTAATAAATTTCCTATGGTAACATTTAAATGGTAAATTGTAAATTTCTTACAAATAACCCGTTTAAGTGCTGATAATCAATTTTATTTCCTTTGATCCTATTTTCCCCAAAATATCCTCTTCTGTAAATCGCCCCTGTTTAAAAAATAGATCCAACCTTTCGCCATCCACCTCAATACTTTGAACTCATCTTCTTGTGCGATGGCTCCAAAAGCCAAAACCTAAAAAACCATCAAAGAAGAAAGCCCCTCCATCGCTACCACTGATCTAGAGTGAATTCCCCTTGTTGATTCCATGTTTAAATTTTTAAACTGTGAGTGTGAATTTGATTTTATCGAATTAAACCCATGGCTAAAACAAAAATATATTGATCAGGAGGATCAAATCAAGTTCTGGGAAACTCATTTTCCCATCTTTGCATTCCCAAAAACTCATAGCTTTCGAGGCCTTATAACCTAGTGTCAAGCCCATTATGACCCTGTACAGAGCGCAGTACTGGCTAAAAATGGAGACATGCTAATTACAATTAATGCTCATAACATCAACCAGATGCTAAAGGTTCCCTCTTTTGATTCCTTGATCCTTAGAAAAAACTCACCTTTCTAGAGAGAACTACCGTTTTTGAGATTTTCTTATATGAAGATGCCCAAAGGCCTAAAAGAAATCCATCCTATCCATCTTTTTATTTTCCTGAATCCACTAGACATGTTACCTATTTACTATCCTACCTCTTAGGGTATGAGAATGATCACAGTATAGATGAATCCATTTTTGGATTCCTCTCTATCTTCAGTGCAGAATTTCAGCCAGCAGTCATGTTTAATTATAGCCATTTGTTGGCTAATAATATTCATGAACAGCTAATCCATTTCACTACTCAAGGAGTATCCAAATACTCCTTTGTGATTATTCATATGTTTTTATTTCAGAGAGGTGATATATTTCCTATTCAACTTTAGGAGAAGGATGATCAAGGGATGGATCAATAAATGGTCCATTCGATAGAGTTACTTAGAGAAAATCCAATACATTATACCTATTCAAACTTTATAGACTTGTTCATTCATCTAGTTCTTCAACTCATCAATAGTCAAACAGAACCTGGGATTAATGAAGAAATAAAAAAGACTCTACACTTATCTGATTAGATAAAGAAAGGTGACTGGTATTTATATCAGAATTATACTTAGATCAGAGTCTATGGTAGTGCGTTAGTTCCCTAAAATTGCCTAAGTATGTGCCAATGAGAATTTTCTCATTGGAATGTGTAAGGAAAATGATTAACATGGATGAGCTGCATTTTGTTTCAGCCAAGAAGAAGTCATAATTAAAGCTCAAAGCCAAGACAAGATCCTTTATTTGCAATACCAGGTCTACAGGAATGAAAGCTAATCAGGTGTTAAAAGAGATGAACTTCAAGCTTAGATTCACTTGGTTTTATGATCCTTTTTTGAGAATTTTAGAATTAAGAGTTCAGCTGAAGTCTACACCAGACAACCACACTACTAGACCTGAATTGGAGATATAAATGAACCAGGAGGAGTGGTCTGAAGGGACCCTACAGGAAGTATATGAACAAATTATTTCAACACCATAGGTGTAAACTCCATTGACAAAGACAAATCAGCTAAATAGGACGAGGGGGGAGACTATAACCGATACCACCCTAGTTAAAGATTTCATTATTCAGCTAAAGAAGCTGAATACAGGATCGATTATGTCATCAGGTAGAAAGCAACTAGACTTTATTCATCTTGGAGATCAAGAAGAAGCCTCATCAACAAGTATGACAAATCCCAATTATTCTTCTTTTTTGAAACCTATGGAAATAATTGAATCCAGAAAGGCTAGCACTATGAAAGATGTAATCATCTTTTCTAAATACAGGGAGATTAAGTAGAAGAATGAGACTCTTAAGCCTCATATGTAGAACCGGTTTTGGAAGAATAAATTTACATCACCACATAGACTTGTATCTACCTTTGACAATGAGAAAGGTATGATGCAGTTGGTCTTCCTACATGCTTAGGTTCCATTTCCTAAGTCAACTGATGACTACAAAAGGACAATTTTCTCCTTTAATGCAAATCAGATTCACCCTATAGATGAAATGGACATGCACAGGAAATCAAGAGAAACGCTATTCTCAGTAATGAAAACCACTTCCATGACACTTTCTAAGCTAACAACAACTTTATCTGATACTCAATCTCAACTTAAGGTAGAAAACCTGTCATCAATAGCTAAAGACAATAAGTTAGAAACACTGGAAGAACATGTTGTAAAAATTGGGTATGATCCCAAGGATTGCAAGGTAGTGGAGGAGATTCTGAAAAAGAGGGATGTCGAGATTGTAGCTCTTAGGAAATAGTTAAAATTTCCATCTACTGAGGACCCATAGACAAAGGAGATGGCAAAAAATGAGCAAAACTAAGAAGATTTATTAAAGCTTATTTTTTAGCAGAATATGTAGATTAAAACCATGGAGGAGCATATTGAGAAACTACTCAAAGAAAAGGAAGCCTTACAATTGACCATAGTGCCTGTTACACCAAGTCGCATCACTGGAGCAGAACCCAATTCATCTTCTTCAGGTAGTGAAACTTCCCTAGCAGCGAAAAATGTAAAGTTGTCATAGGAGTTGCAAACACAAAAGCAACAATATGACAAATTGCTTCAAAAGTTTTAGCCTTCGGAAACAAACAGGATGAAAAATGATACGTTATAAGTCCAAGAGATGGAGATGACACAAACGCTTCAACAAGATTTAAATAATTAGAAGATCAAACATTTATGGCAGATACCTTGACCAAAGCCAAGGAAGGCATTTGGTTTAATATTGCTAACTCTATTTCAGAAATATGGTCTTCTATTAAAATTGGTTTTGAACAGGAGGAACTAATTGAGAAATGTAGGACTCGGATAGAAATTCGAAAGGAAGGCCTAGATACAAAGCCCAAGGAAGACACATCTATGATCAAGGTATTGAACTCTAAAATCAAGGAAGAGCTACAGGAGATAAATATCACGGATAAGACAAGTACAATTTTAGAGATAAAGAATGTCCTGCGGAAGAAGAACCTACTTACTCAGCTAGAAACTAGATATGAAGATTTGGACATGTTGGAAATGGTACTGAGAGGGGGGGTGAATTAGTATTATCTGGTCAATTATTTTATTTTTCAAACCTAGAACATATACGCTACTTCATCTAGAGAAAACCGCATATATATGAAACTACAGATAAGGAAACCCGCATATACCATACAGACTTATAATTTAAAATATTTTGTAGATGTTGAACATTAATCTGCACATAAGGATCATATAAACAGTAACCAGGAACAAAAAAATAGAGTAGAAGACAATCACACACAAGAACACAAGATATAAGGTGGAAACCCATGTGGGTGAAAACCACCTGTTGCAATATGTCTCTATCTTTTCAATTAGAAACTTCTTTTCACAATGATTTTGTACTGGTGCAGTCATTTACCAGTACGTAGGCTACTACCTGCAGAGAGCTACAAACCTCTCTCGTTTACTAGCTTCTCCTGGAAGGGAGCTACAACCCCCTTAGTTCTTGTAGTAGTTGAGATACTAGTACGTAGGGTGCTATCGGCAGAAGACTACAACCTTCTCTTCCTTCCAGGGACCACGTTTCATAAATTTTCAGACTGGATCCACAAATAACATCAATCAAACATCAAGAATTTCTGTATCAACCAGTCACCTTTTCACCAATCAAAACTAAATCAACATAAACACTTCTTTAACGATTGTACCCAGATCATAATAACAGTAATCACACCCCACTTCTGAACCCAGAACACTGTAGCAATAAACAGAAGCAACTAGTACATAAATCAAGAGATGTACGCTACTTCACTAAACCTGCATACAGATCTATAAATTCATTCTTTCAAACCTTCAGATATTAGTTAACCCAGATTATCAGATTTATAGATCAAGCGTGCGCCACATATCACAGATCAAAATCATATAGAGATCCCACTACTCCAGCCTTAATATTTTGACCCATCAATAGAACTTATCCTTCTCCTTGTGGTCAGGTTCCTTCTTCATTCAGATCCAGGTCTGCACCATAACCCAATCACAGTATTCCAGATCTAGCACTTTATGAGATATTCAATAATTCAAAAGATGCCTTGCAAAATGATCTCCTTCATCTTTTATAGCCTTAGGCCTTTCACAATACCACGGACCAAAAACCATAACAATTCAATACCATGGACCCAATACTTGGGATCAACAGTTATGATGAGATACCATGGCCCAAAACCACAGGTTCAAATACCAAGGACTAAATACCACGGACCAAAACCATATGATCAAAAATTTGTCGAACGAATACCATGAACCAACCATAAGATTTCCCATGTGCATGCGCTTTTCTCTGCATGAAAGTGCGTGAACTTTTCTTTGCATGAAAGTGCATGAACTTTTCTCTGCATGAAAGAAACGTTTCTCTACATGAAAGTGCGTGAACGTTTCTCTGCATGAAAGTGCGTGAACTTTGCTGCACTATAATTTATCATCTGAGATGAGTGGGTTGCCATCAAGTACAACATATGTATCATAATGCCAACAATCTCCCCCTTTGGACTTGATGGCAACAACAACCAATCACTCTCCCCCTTTGACATCAAGGGAAAAGGGGCAGACTACCATACTCCCCTTGAGTACCTGCTGAAAACTCTGAATGAGCTCCCCCTTTGTATATGCTTTGTTCTGAAATGTTGTCTGCAAAAAGATGTTCTACAAGAAAGAACATTACTCCATACATTATAATTAACCTTCCTATCATCAAGACTCATACAGACATCCATCTCCCATCCAAGAGGGAATACACAAGATAGACAAAACTCATTCATCCCAGGCATAGTGGGGAAACCAAAATAGGTCGTTACATGACCTTGATATGAAAAGAAGTACATGACATAGAAACAAGAAAAACTATCAACAGGATCAACCTTTAGACCAGCACACATTGATCTACTCCACCAGAAAACTCTTGAGAAATCAAACCAATGACTTCTAAGATAATGCCAACAATGCATCATTAAAAGAATATATGCTCCCCCTGAACATGTGCCAGATGATCTCTGATAAACTCATTCGACCCACATAGACCGGCAAATGTACGTGTATCCACCTGCGTACAATAGACAAGATTCAACAGTAGGATGATGCATCAACAACCCCCAACTTCTGTCTGAGGTATTCAAATGTCTCCCTGGGAAATGGTTTGGTGAAAATATCAGCAACTTGTTCCTTGGAGGGAACATATTCCAATTTTACCTTTTGTTCCAGTACTTGTTCTCGGAGAAAATGATACTTGATTGGTATGTGCTTGGTCTTTGAATGCATGATTGGGTTCTTTGAAATGCTGATTACACTTGTATTATCACATAATATGGAGATAGGTGGAGTACAAGTGATTTGAAAATTTTGCAAAGTTTTCATCATTCAAAGGAGTTGTGTGCAGCAAGATGCAACAACCACATATTCTGCTTCAGCTGTAGATAAAGAAATTAAACTTTGTTTCTTGCTGAACCAAGATACTAATCTGGAACCCATAAAGAGTGCACCACCACTAGTGCTTTTTCTGTCATCCACGCTTCCAGCCCAATCTACATTTGTATAAGCATGAAGATTGAGATCTGTATCTCTAGGATACCATAGACCATAGTTTTGTGTTCCTTAAAGATACTTGAAAATTCTCTTTACTGCCTGAAGATGAGTTTCCTTTGGATTTTCCTGAAATCTTCCAACTATTCCCACTGCATGCATGATGTCTGGTCGGGTTCCTGTTAGATAAAGAAGACTAACAATCATAGATCTATAGGTTCGTTGATGCACTGCTACCGAGTCATCATTTGTGCTGAGGTTGCATCCTGTCACCATCGGGGTACATAGGTTTTGAATCCTCCATCCCATATTTTTTCAAGATCTGCTTCAGGTACTTGGTTTGAGATAAAAAGATACCACCTTCATTTTGTTGGATTTGTAAACCAAGAAAATATGTCAACTCTCTAATCAAGGACATTTCGAGTTCTTTTGAAAAACCTTGTTAATGAAGGTGTTTGTCCAGACGATAGTACGAAGCCCTTGGAGCCTGTTTAAGACCATAGAGAGTCTTCTTAACTCTGCATACAAGTTTTGGATCATTTCCAAGAATGAATTCATCTGGTTGCTCAATGTACACTTCTTCTTCTAAGTCTCCATTCAGAAAGGTAGATTTAACATCCATTTGAAATACTTTGAATTTTTGAAAGCTAGAGAGAGCAAGGAACATTCTGATGGCCTCAAGTCTAGCAACGGGAGAAAAAGTTTCTTCAAAGTCTATTCCTTCTTGTTGAGCATACCCTTTACAAACAAGTCTGGCCTTACTTCTAACAACTTCCCCATTTTCATTCAACATTTTTTTGAATATCCATTCTGTCCCTATGACATTCTTATCTTTTGGTCTAGGAACCAACTCCCAAGTGTTGTTCTTTTCAATCTGCTCAAGTTCATCATCCATTGCCTTGACCCAGCATTCATATTTTCATGCCTCTTTTACATTTTGTGGCTCAGTGGAGGAGAGTAATGCCAAATAGCTTGAAGCTTCTACTATTGCTCTTCTTGTTTGTATACCAGCCTCTTTCTGCCCCAAAATCTGAGATTCTGGATGATTCCTCTGAATGTAACTGGATAGAGTCTTTTCTTCTATCCTTATTTGTTCTTCTGGTCACTCATTGGTCTCTTCTTCTTCATCATGAATCGGATTTGATGTAGATGGATAGTCTTCTTCATCTTTGAAATCTTCAGATCTTACCTGCCTAGGAGTGTTTTCTTCTTCATCTACATCAATATTTTCAACAATTTTTCCAAGCCTTTTATTATAACACTTGTATGCTTTGTTGTGGGGAGAGTAACCAAGGAGAATGCCTTCGTCTGCTCTAGGTTCAAACTTTCCAAGATGTTCATCAGTATTTTTGATATGGCATTTTCTTCCAAAAATTTTGAAATATTTTACCGAAGGAGTCTCACCATACCAGAGCTCATCAGGGGTTTGAGTGTTGTTCACTTGGACATTTGTTTTGTTGAGAATAACAACTGCAGCAAATGCAGCTTCACCCCAAAAAGTTGCGGCAGTTCCAGACTCATCAAGCATAGCATGAGCCATTTGTTGAACCATTCTATTCATCCTTTCAACTACTCCATTTTACTGAGGAGTCCTAGATGTAGAGAATTCTCTTCTTATTCCATGTTCTTCACAAAAATCGAAAAATTCATTTGAGGTAAACTCCCCACCTCTATCAAATCTGAGGCATTTAATATTGTGATCTGATTCGTTTTCAACCAAAGCTTTGAAGTATTTGAATTTTTCAAAGGCTTCATCTTTGTGCTTCATAAGTCCTATCCAGACCATCCTTGAATAGTCGTCAATGAATAATATAAAGTATTCTTCTCCCCGAGGTGACCTTTTCCTAAACGGACCACATACATCAGTATGGACAAGCTCAAGTGGCCTGCTAGCTGATCCTTCCTTCTCAGGGAAGTTAGTTCTGGTTTGCTTACGAAACTGACATGAATTGCATATTGTATTGTCTCGAATTCTAATGTCTGGAAGACCACGAACTGCCTGGTATTTGCATGCTTTCCTTATTTGTGAGAAGCTTAGGTGCCCCAATCTTCGATGCCATAGCCAGTGTTCATCATTCTTGCTTAGATAGAATTGATGTTGTCCTTCTTTGAATATATATAAATTATTTGGAGTTCTTATGCCTTTGATCATTGTTTCTCCTGTATCAAGATCACAAACACTACATCCATTTGATCAAAATATTACCTCTGTTCTTGGATCGCACATCTGACTGACACTCAATAGATTATGCTTTAAGCCATCAACTTACATAACATTTCCTGCTTTGACCTTTTCTTTCAACAGAACAGAACCTTTACCTTTTATGAGCACAGGGGTGTCATTTCCAAATGAGACCTTCTTCTCCTTTTCTAAGGCACTATACGACTGAAGTTTTTCCTTATCACTCATCATATGTTTTGAAAATCCACTATCGATGTACCATTGATTTTCCCGCCCTTCCGCATATAAGGCTATACCATATCTTTCTGGTTGTTGTTCTTTCATTCTCCATGTTTTGGCACTTGAGGCTTGTTCCTTCTGAGTTGTTTGCCGAAACCTGCTCTTGCATTCAGAATCTTCATGACCGAAGTTGTTACAAATAGAACATTCAATTTCGTTTTCAAGAGCAGAAAAGTTATTGTAGGTTCTTTTCATGATCCCAGTCATACTTCTTTGTTTCTTAGCTTCTCTAGTCATGATTGTCTTATAGGAAAGACATTGAGCTCCTTTGTGACCAAAGTTATGACAAGAGAAGCATTGGCCATTGAAGAAACTCCTGCGATTATCAAATCTACCAACCAAACGATTGCAGTTTCTACTGTCATCCATTCTTGAGGTTGATTGAGAAGATTTTACCTGTGGCTGATTGTAGCTTTTGTTCATCCTTAAGGTGGATTGCCCCCGATTTACCTGGTAGTCTTTGTTCATTCTTGAGGTAAATTGTCCCTGATTTACCTGGTGATCTCCATTGGGCCTTTGCTCACTCCTCCTTGCTGCATCAAGATAACTTTTGGAGGTGGATGGTTTCTGCGCTTGAGATGTTTCTTCATTATATCCCAGACCTGTCTTGATTAGGGGAGAACGATGCACATTGATAATCTCATCTAGAGTTTCAAATCCTTTAACAAATCTAAGGTTAAGAGCTTTTGTTTTCTCAATCTCTTTTCTAAGTCCCACAATTTCACATTCTAACTTTTCATGATGTTTTTCCCTTTCAGCCAGTTGAAATTGCAGAGTATCAATAATCATATTTTTCTCTTCTAAAAAAATTTTGAGTTTAGAAATCTCCTCATAAAGACCTTCTTCATCTATAGCATCCATGAAATCATCATCTTCAAAATCCATTAAAAGTCTATAATTATTACCTTGTTCATATTCATCACTATTTGAAAATCCATCACTGTCTTCATGAGTGTAATAGCTTTTTACATTCTGTTTCTTGTTCCATCTAACAGGTTCCTTACCTTTGTCAAGATTACCTTTATGAGGACACTTGGCAACATAATGACCGACTCTTCCACAAGCAAAACATTTTAAAGGTAACTTACCTCTGAATCTTCCAGCACCCCATTGAAGGTTCTTGACAAAATTTGATTCTTCCTCTTCTTCTGACATATGTCCCGAGTCATAGGAATCTCCTTTTCCTGAGGCCTTGAATGCGACTTCTCTTCTGTCTGATGGTCCCCCTTTCCTCATTTCATAAGCGGTTAGAATTTCATGTAGCTGTGACATGGTAATTTTCTGTAGATTCTCCTTTTCTTCTATTGCAGACACTTTTGATTCAAACTTAGAAGACAAAGATCTCAGAACCTTTTCAACCACAACAACCTCTTTTATTTCTTCAC
>APFE030747519.1:0-15307 GCA_000404065.3 Pinus taeda | reverse complement strand
CAAAAAAAAATAACTTCCTTGAACTAAATCACTTTTTAAAAGAGAGTTATTGGGAGTTATAAAACTACTTAGTAATTAATAATTGTCTATAAAACTAAGTCATTTTTAAAGAGAGTTATGTGGGGTTAAAAACTACGTTAGTGATTGAATGTTGTCAATAAGTTTGAATTGATTATTTAATTGGAGAAATGCTTTAAGGTTAGCATATATACAAGTATAATTGGTTCGTTATTGTTATTGTAATTTTAGGGACCATTTCTTTTATTATGGATGTTCAATCAAATTGTTTAGCAAGCGATGTAAATGTTCAATCAAATTGTTTATCAAGGAATGTGGTAAGTTGATCTTATGCAAGCAAATCCTCTTTTACATAACAAACGTAATAAGGATCTAGCAAAAATTTTAGGGATGAGCAAAGTTCTACCGTGCCTAAAATCTATGAATGATGAACCAATGCTATTAGAGGTTATGCCTAATTTTGAATTAGCCATATTATTGAAAATTTGATTAAATTTTTAGCTCAATGGAAACTATGGGTTTCCATATTGTTAGTTTTTAGAAATTAAAGAAGTTTGTTACAAGATTAAATAGCCACACAATTGATCGCTTCTTATTTGCTACTACTATAATTCTCAATATTTAGATTGAGGACTCAAAAATAATTGGTTGCTTTCTCCATTGGTTTAGTATTAATGATTTAGTGTTTGAGAAGAATCCATTCAAAAGTAAAAAGCCTTATGTTCCAAACCCCAAACAATGGTGTTGCATTGTAATAATCCCATTTAGAAGAAGAAAGTGTAGATGACATGGGTCCCTAAGTAAATATCTTTGTTGTGTGTTTTCATCAAAGTTTTATATTCATAAGTAAAAGAATTTAATTACCAACTTTAAAGCACAATGTGATGACTCTATATAATGAATAAAATATTAATAATACAATTACCTTATCAAACATATTAGTTTGGCAATTTGTTAAAGACATTTATCTACATGTACAAAGTCTTTGCAACATTCAATTGTATTTGAATTAATGAAAGAAAAATAACTTAATATCCTATAACTTTAATAACATAATATACTATAAAAAATTAATAACATAATACATAATCAAACACTTTAGAATTATAGTTAAGCACCCATATTCACATGTAAAAAGTTTTGCATTTTAAAGTTTTCGACTCAAATAAATTCACATAAATTAGTTCAATAGCCTAATATTGAAAATCTATATGAGACATTTTCACAAACAAAAAAAATAGTTTAATAGTGTAATATTGATGCTTTACCTTCATGAAAAACATCACTTTTTAATAATAGAAGAATATGATGGAATTTTATAATGAAGTTCTAAGTAATTTATTGATTTTTTGTTTTATTTTTTAATTTAAATATGAATATTTTAAAAGCTCAAAGAGGTTGGATTTAATGGTGGAAAGTAATGAGTTTTTAATTGTTGGGCAAGGTTCAATTGTCATGAGAGTCTAATCCAAAGCAATGAGGGCACCTAGACATTAAGGTCAAATGAGTGGTTACACCAAGAAATAATTATATTAAATGATTTTGTAATCTATGTGCTCTTAAGTGGATCAAAATTTAACCAAGTGTCCTTCAACCTTTTAAGCCTATAAAAATTAGATCCAACAATGGAAAGCCAGAAATTTTTCACTATAAGATAAAATTCAATTCACATTAAAAACTAACCTAAAACCATAAAAACATCTCAACATTATTAAAACAATCCAATTAATAATCACGGTTTAAAACCTCATAAGTGTCCCATCAACCGAATCCTCAACTATAAATTATAATCATAATATTATAGAAATGAGGCTTAAGTGATCTATATCTAACTCTTCAACTAACCTGACAATGAACCACACTTTAATTCGAAAAATACTATCATGTGATTTACACCAAAATATTTTTTCTCATAAACATAATATTGTAATAAAAAATACAAAACCTACTTAATTACAAATTCTTGGACTCAAAATAAATATATATATATATATATATATAACCCTCAGCGCGTGAAATTCAGTTTTTTTTTTTTCCGCTTTTATTCCATTTCTAGGTTGCCCGCATTGCTTATAACACAAGTTATGGTTGCCCTTTTTTTAATATAATGTTACAGTGTTCTGGCTTTACTTTAATATAATGGTATAGTGTTTTCAAAATAGCAAATGTTTATTTAAAATTTATTATTTTATATAAATATTATAATTTATATATAATATATATAATTATTTGTTTATTTTATTTATGTTTTATTTATTTTTTAATAATTATTTTAATAAGTTATTTAATACCTATATATTATATGTAAGGTTTTTTTAGTTTAAATTTCCAATTTACTTATAGACGTGTTTAGATTTTATTATTAAAATTAAAATTAAAATTTAATATAATATATTAATAAATATAAATATAAAATATAGTTAATTAGAATTTACAAATATCTTTTGATTTTATAATTATAATTGTCTGGTTATAATGTTTCTATTATTTATAACTACAAATAGTCTAATTTGATAAAATTATTATTTACCAACATTGTAAAGAAAGTGGCAACGTGTGCAGATAAAATTGCAAAATATCTCCTTGGTCAACTTGCCACGCTGTCATTTCAAAGATCCTTGTAGAATTTATGTTTTCCATTTAATTTTTATAGATATATTATTTAATAATAATAGGCGTAATATTCGGATGTTTTAGATCGTTATAGATATATTATTTAATAATAAGAGGCGTAATATTCGGATGTTCTAGATCGTATTTAAGAGAATATTAATGAGGGGTGTGGATTTTTGGAGGATTTCGTCGGTAGGGGATATGATTTATTAGTATAGGTTTTATTATTATATTATTGTAAAGGAATGTTGATGGTGTTAAATGGAGGGTGGTGGTTTTAAAGAGGGGGTTTGAAATGAGGAGAGTGTGGTATTAAATGTGAGGGAGAGATATTTGTTTAAGATTTTATTAGGGATTATGAATTTGAACAGTGTTATGAAGATAAATTTCATTATAAAGGTTTTATTAATTAGTTATGAAGATAAATTTTATAAAAAATTTTATTATATAAAAATAATAAAAATAATTGTATAAAAATTAATAAAAATTTATTTGTTTTAATTTGATTGAGTTGTTATAATGTTTATTTTTTGGAGATTTCGGTGACGAATCCGGGTTGGAGAAATGAGTTAAATCTTGATTTGTTGCAGTTAATGATTTTTTAACTGCATATTTGGATTCAGTGCCTGAAAAACCCCTGGACGTTTGATTGTGCAAAATATCCTATCAAACTTACGATTCCAACCAGATTTTGACTAGAAAAACCGCCCAGAAAGACTTTCAAAAAATCAGCATTATAAACAATTGCAATTTGATTTATTAAATTTTATTTTTATAAATAATAATTTAATTGCAATTTGATTTATTAAATTTTATTTTTATACATAATAATTTAATTAGGTGATTTTTTGTTTATGCAGTTTTAAGTTGTTGACTCTCCATCCTCAAACGTTCTAGAAATTTTACAAAACGTTGAATTATAGGCCCAAAAGCTCTTCACCCACTTGGAATGTGGGTTAGTTTTTATTTGAAATTATTATCATTAATGATATTTGTTTTTTCAATTTAGTGATGTGTGGTTTTTTTTAATGTTTGGGAATGTTTTGATTATAACTTTAAAGGTTTTATCTATACAAAATTATTTTTCAATAGTAAATGACGTGATTTTTCTTAAGGTTTAAGTTGTTGAATTTTCTTCATCAAAATGTTTTAGAAATTTTATGGAAAAGCTCTTGACCCCTTTGGAAAGTGGGTTAGTTTTTATTGAGAAATAATCACCATAAATGATATTTGTTTTTTCGATTGAGTGTTTTTGCTGTTTGGTGAATGTTTTGATTATAACATTAGTATTTAGAATTTTTTTTATTTGTTTGTTCAATTTGGTCAATTTGGTTTTATGGTTGGGAATGTTTTTATTATAATATTGGTATTTAAATATTTTTTAAAATATTTATTACCACGTGTAGAAAAGCTTTTCATCCTCTAGGTGGGTTATTAGGTTATTATTAATAGGAAATATATATTTTATATTTTCAAGCTGAGAGAGGTTTGTGTCAGGGATGTCCCTTTTCGCCTTTTTTATTCATTCTGGTCATGAACTCTCTAAGCATTCACATCAATAAAGCGGTCGCTGAAAACCAATGCAAGCCTATTAAGATTCGCATGTAAAACTTCATTTCACACAACCTTTTCGTTGATGATGTGCTCTTATTTGCTATGCTATGTAGAATTTCGTGGATGTGTTCAAAAGATATTCTTGAAAGATTCCAAAGAGCCTCCCGGCTTTTTATCAACAAAGGGAAATCCTCACTATATCACAACGATGCCAACATGGAGATGGTGAATTGGATTCCTGAGTTATTCGGTATTGAGACAAGACCGCTCAAGGAGGGCCTCAAATATTTAGGCTTTCATCTCAAAGCTAAGGGTTATTCCAAGTATGACTGACAATGGCTGACAGAAAGATATTATAGAAAGATATCTGCATGGGAACATCGGAGTCTATCCTTGGCAGGCAGAGTCATTCTCTCTCAATTTGTTTTAATGCAGATGGTCATTTATTGGGCTCATTTATTCTTCCTCCCGACAAGCATTATTCTCAAGTTGACCAAGGTTACGACAAATTTTATTTGGGGTGGAAAATCTGAACAGACAAAGTTCCATCTCTCTAAAATGGATAGAATTTCATTGCCTAAGCGCCTTGGGGGATGGGGCTTAATGGACTTGAGGGCTTTTGGAAAGGCTCTATTATGTAAATCGCTCTGGAGAGGGATCTTTGGGGATGGTCCATGGAGTACCATTGTTAAACTAAAATATATGAAAGGCAAAAATCTGGAATATTGGTACAAAACTGGAGCAATTGGAACCAAACATTGATGCAGGAGCATCAAGACCCTCTTCATTTGTAAATATGGAATAAAAAGGGGGGTGTGATAATTTTAAATATTTTGTTATTTTTAATAAAATAGGGAGTGTTTTTAGGCATAAAGCAGTGAATGTGGATCATTATGGGATAGAGGAAAGCTTTTTCTATTTTAGAACAGGGAAAAAGATGGGAAAAAGCCTCAAGATGCTTTTACCATATGTATACATTGCATGTAGACTCTTAGAGCTTTTTGTTGAGTGATTCTAGATCATGCTTAGTTTTATAAATTAGGAATCCTCAAAGACATGGAAAAATCGAGAGAGAGTGAGAGAGAAGGAGTGAGTATGAAGAAAAATAGGCCACGATTTCTCTTGTAAATATTTTATCTCTTAATTAATTATTCTCATATTTTTGTGTGCATATGGTTGGTGTGATCTTCAATTAGTTTTATAATTTTTAAAAGCCTATTAAATGGAGATAAGGAATAGTAATTATTGAGTGAAAATTTATGTATGAATGGAGTTCGTAGAACATACGGATGTGTGAAATTTGTCGGACATTGAGTTTTTGATTTGGTTAATAGTTGAATTGCATTCTCATATGCACAGCGTTTGAATATCCTGGTTTATGCGGGTTGAGGCCTGCATTAGGTGGTATCAGAGCAGGAATAGCTCTGTTTGAAGATTCAAGTTTTGTTTTTTTAGTTAAGTTAATTGCATGCGATGAATAAATGTTAGCTTTTTGGAACTGATGAATATTGTAGCAGAGAGTGCAGTGATAAAGGAGTCCAGCAAGGGATTTTAAGTGAATGTGGCAGAACCTAAAGATTCAACAGAGGTTGAATAAAGTTGCAGATGAGAGAATCCTATAGGAGCAGTGGAGGATGCTCGAAAGGTTCCAGCAGAGGACCAATGATTACCAAAAGACCAGATCCGGAGGGAAGGATTGGTGAGGTAAGTGGCAGCAAGAGATTTTGTTGTGGTAGAGGCTTCATGCAACTCATAGGTGAGGAACTTATGGCGAAGGAGATGACTATTGAAAGTCATAAAGGAGAGATCAGAGGTTCAGAAAGAGGTCACAGTAGAAAAGAGAAGGAAAAATATGCCAAGGCGAATGGCATAAGATAGCAATTGACTCAGGAAGAGTATGAGAAAGAGAAAGCTGAGATAGCAGTTCATCTTGAGCTTTTGATGAAGTTGTTGCAGGAAAATGTGAAAAACCAGAGACATGGTTTACTGGTGAGGAAAAGAGTGAAGTGGCAGAGGCTACAGCAGAAAAGGGATTTACAGATAAGCATGCAATTAACAGGGGAGCTGAGGAAGCTGGAGCAAATGATAGATGTACAATTGAGATGGAAAAACCTTAGAACAGTTGAGTTGGAAGAGGAGGTTTCCATTGTTGAAATTAAAGAGGAAGCAGTCAACACTGAGAAGTCTTGTGATTTAAAAACTAATGAGTTGTGCATGTTTGCAGGTACAGAACAGGGAGATGAACAAGCTGTAGAAATTGTTCAAGAAGAGTTGAATCTGAAGGCTGTTGATGCCGAGAAAGAAGGACCAGCTGATGATGAAGATGTGGAAAATCGTGTGAAGTTTCCAAGTTCTACTCCTAAGGAAGTTGTTGAATTGTATAGAAAACTAGATCTCAAGAGAAGAGAGTTGGAAAGACAGAGGACTTATTTGTAGCTGGTGAATGCAAATCAGCTTACTGATGTGCTGACAGAGAAAGTTGAGGAGACATCTGAACCAGAGAAAAAAGTTGCAGATGAAATTGCAGATGATGAGCCAAAGCATGTTGCAGAGGGACAGGAAGTTTGGGAGGTAGCAACATCTATGGCGACAGCGGCAGCAACATCCATAGTGACAGCTGAGACGACATTGATAGCAGCAGAAGAGGCACTGAAGCCTTATGTTTTTTTTATTTTAACAATTGTTTTGTGAGTACATGTTTTATTGAAGATGCTGGAGAAAGTCTATTAGACAGAGAAATTGAATTGATGAAGCGGATGATGGTGAAGGAATCCTGGAAAAGTCCAGCCGTAGGGAAACAAAAGAGAAGCAGCAAGAGGAAGACAGCAGAAGATTGCGAGAGTGCAGCTAGTGAAGCGATGCAGCATAAGGTGTGGAGACCTGGAGAAGAACAACAGACAAAAGCAGTGGCAAATGGAAACTTGCAGCACAAGGTGTGGGATCCAGGCATACACAGATCCCAACACATGATCAGGGGATCATGATTAATTTTAAGGTTGGGTGTATGATGCAGGAGCATCAAGACCCTCTTCATTTGTAAATATGGAATAAAAAGGGAGGTGTGATAATTTTAAATATTTTGTTATTTTTAATAAAATAGGGAGTGTTTTTAGGCATAAAGCAATGAATATGGATCATTATGGATAAGGGGGATTTTCTTGTTCTTAAAACAGGGAAAAAAAGATGGGAAAAAGCCTCAAGATGCTTTTACCATATGTATACATTGCATGTAGACTCTTAGAGCTTTTAGTTGAGTGATTCTAGATCATTCTTAGTTTTATAAATTAGGAATCCTCAAAGACATGGAAAAATCAAAGATGGAGAGAGAGTGAGAGAGAAGGAGTGAGTATGAAGAATAATAGGCCACGATTTCTCTTGTAAATATTTTATTTCTTAATTAATTATTCTCATATTTTTGTGTGCATATGGTTGGTGTGATCTTCAGTTAGTTTTATAATTTTTAAAAGCCTATTAAATGGTAATAAGGAATAGTAATTATTGAGTGAAAATTTATGTATGAATGGAGTTCGTAGAACATACAGATGCGTGAAATTTGCCGGACATTGAGTTTTTGATTTGGTTAATAGTTGAATTGCATTCTCATATGCACAGCGTTTGAAGATCCTGGTTTATGCGGGTTGAGGCCTGCATTAAACATGGATCAGCCATTTGGCTCAGTTTTCGGAAGGTTAAGAAATACTTTTTAAAGAATCTAAGGTGGAGGATTCACATTGGAAACAATGTCTTAATTGGTCTTGATTCCATTGCCTGCAGTCGCGGAATCACTTCATTTCCTGAAATCCTCTTGTTTTCCCTTCACAGAAATGGTATTTTTACATGGGATAAACTTATCTCTGAATGGTGCGGACTTGATCCTTTATGGAAGGATGCCACTGATCTTTGCCTACTAGTCGATCTGAGCTCTTCATGGAAAGCTTTCAAAGATGCTCTAAAGGGTAGCGGGATTCAACGTGATGGAACGACTGATCACCTAACTTGGTCCATGTCAAATGCTCAGGTGACAGCCAGAGTAAAAGATATTTACTTTGACTTTATTTCTTCAAGGGTTCCACATAAAAGCTCTATTTTCCCAATGGCTCTCTGGAAATCGGGTTGCCCCCCTAAGATGATTTTTTTTCGCATGGTTGGTGTTTAACAACAAGAACCTGACATGGGACAACCTGAGGAAAAGAAGCTGGCATGGCCCAAGCAGGTGTTCGATGTGTGAATCAGACGAAGAGTCAAATCTCCACATGTTCTTCCAATGCAAATCCTCTCAACAAATCTGGTATGATCTGGCCATTATTTTTGGTTTTCCTCATGTTGTTTTTGTTTCTATCCATGCAACTTTGGAATGGTGGTGCAGTCAAAGGAAGCCAAGGCGTTTTCTTATCGTTATTATGTTATGGTGCGCATGGAAGTGGAGGAATCACAAAATTTTCCGAGATTCCAAAGATCCCTATAGTTCCATTTTGCACCGCATCATTGCTATCTTCGACTCAACTCCAAAACAGTTGGCCAATTAGCTCGGGCTACATGTCTATGGCTATTGTTTTTGGAATCATTGGTGAATGTGGTATCCTGGTTGCTCTTGGAATATGTTTATCCCGGTTATATTTTCTGTGCATCTTTTCCATATTCCTGAACCTTTTGTAAATGTGTTTGCATATGTTTTATGCTCCTGCTTCTCCATGATGTAGGTATTTGTCCTTCTGTATATGGGGCTTGCTTGGACATCTGTCTTTTGTTGTTTCTCATATGTCCTGGAACGTGGCTTCTCTTGCCACTTTTTTGTATCCTATGTCGGTTTTTATATTGTCTCAATATAATCCATGATGTTTTTTTTCTCCTGAAAAATACATCATTAAATCCTAGATATTTTTAGATTAAAAAGTAGAGACTCCAAAGATGAAGTGTGTTTAGTTTGTAATAGAACAAATTCCGAATCCTGTGAATACGATTATCATTTTAGGTATCATTTGAGTGGGCGTTTCCAACATTTGGGATTCAGTACGTGCAACAATACTCTAGCCTCATAGTGCCCACTGTTTAATCTAGTTATTTGCTTAACACCTATAAAATATTTATTAATTAAACTCTTCTGAATTTTATATTTATAAAATTTAGTTAAATATACATCATTAAATCTAAGATAATTTTAGATTAAAAAGTAGACACTCCAAGATCTAAAGTAGTGCTTATTTTTAATAGAAACAAATTCCAGACCCTGTGAATCCGATTTATCATTTAGGTATCATTTGACGGGAGTTTCAACCTTTAGGATTCGAGTAGTGTTCACAATGTTCCAGCTTCATGGCGCCCACTACCTGCCCTTTTGCTGGGGTCTACGCACGACAAGCACAGGCATCTACAGTTGTAAAGCCACTTGCTCTGAACAAATAAAGTCAAATTAGTAGCAATTTATCGCCATAATTAAAGCATGGCTTGTGATCAAAATAATCGGTTGGCTAGGTTTGGAGTTTGAGATCTCTTCCTGGCCAGTTAAATGGAATTTTAATCACAGTGTGTGGTGTGTTTTTGGTTTGTCTTCTTTTAAATGATAATTTTTAAGTAAAGATTTTTATGAGAAATCATTTAGAAATTTTTGCTTAAAATTATGAACCACGTAAGCTTATGAGATATATATATTTTTTTAAATAAAAAATAGAATTAGTTATTAAAAAAAATATTTTATTTTTAATTATTAATTATTAATTTGATTTGATTATTATTTTTAATTTAATTATAACATGTTTAAGTCTTTTAAAGTTTTTGATGGGAATTTTATGAAATAAATTTTAACTGATTATACAATTTTTAGATAAATTGTAATATTTTTTGGAGTTGTGTACGGAAGTCGGTGGAATTTGGGCAATTTTTTTTCAAAAAATCTTGTAGAGGTAGTGTTTGAATCATGTTTTGGATGGTGGGAATAGATTCAGCACCATCAAAAACTTCTAGGACACCTTAAATTTTGAAGTTTAACAACTATAACTTAGATATACAAAAATTCTTACCGGATTTTCTCTAAATATAACTTGAATGCTAGTTAAATTACAACATAATTTTTATTATCTAAAATATATTTTTGAATGCATAACTGAAATGTTTTTTTATTATTTTTAAGATAATACTTAAAAATGATAAAAAAAAAATATCTTAATTTTAATACTAACTCTTCAAAATTAACTAAATTAAACCTTGATAAATATTGAAGTATTTTAAATTTATGCTTTTGACTTGTGATGTTTTCTAACCTGTCAAATACATTTAAAAATTAAAAAGATTTTCCGTCAAATTCGAGGGCCGGCCCAGAAAACAAGAGAACGTCGTTGTACTTCTTTGACACGGCACATTGTTGGGTTAAATTCATTAAATAGAGTTTAATAAAAATGTATTTTTGTTTAATAAAAATGTATAATTAAAAATACATTTTAAGTAAAAACATAAGATTATAAGAGCATGTTCATGAAAATTTATTTAGTCAAATTTTCAATATTTTAATAAAATTTAATATAAATTTTTAATTAATAATAATAAATTAAAATAATATTTTTAATAATAAAAAAGTTAACCCACATTTTCAAATAATGCTAAGTAATCAATTTTTTTCTTTTAAATAATAAAAATTAGATGTTATCATATACTTTAAAAATATCGTTCTTGTGTCAAGAAAGTCCTACAACAAACCCAAAGAATCATGGAGATTACTACACGTAAATCGGCTTCAGCCTAAACCTCTGATCTCATGGAATTAACCAGAGGGAAGTTGAAGTTGCTATAAGAGCAGTCGAGAAGGATTAAGCCTCAAGATTGCACATATCTTTGATGCCAGTCCACTGGTCTAGTGCCGAATTCTCAGGTTCAGTTTCAAGTCAAGAAACCCTGCTGCTCGGATATGGAAGCTCTTGTTCACGGCGCTAAAATTCGAGAGCAACATTGCGCGATTGACAATAATACTTCTTTTAGGTCCGCATTGTCTCTGAAGCAAGCGATCTCTGCCATGAAGTTCGAGAGGCCAGAAATCGAAGGTGAGGCGCCGCTTAAGGTGGCAAGATCGAGGTCCATTGCGGAGGTCGAGGATGCGTGCAAGCAGTTTCGAAACTATGTCATAGAGATGGTTGCGGAGGACAAGAATGTGAACGATCTTATGGATGTGGAGGAATTGCTGTATTGTTACGAAAATATCACGTGTCCCGTTTACAGGGATTTGCTGAGCCAATTTTATGCAGAGATTTGTAGTGATATCTTCTTGGATTCTGCTTCTTCCTCTTCCGACGATGAAGAAAGCCTCAGCGGTTCTTCAAATTTTTGATCTAAATAATTACAGTTCTGAGAGTTTTGTGTACCTGTGGGGCTAGAAATCTAAATGCCGAAAAAAGGAACTCGAATTTCTTTCTTATAAAATTCTTTAAAGTACGAATTTTCTGTGAGAGTAAACTAGATGGCCTATCCTTTACCTGTGAAAGCAAACTGACATGTGCGCGTCTCAGATCCCAGCCGTAAAAGTCTATACAAATCATGCGCATGATGATTTTGTTATATCTTTACAAGATAATATGGTTGTTTTACCAAATAATGTTGAGGCTTTTCCATTCTTCTGTACAGTCTTCCTGCGAAAAAAAACTTGACGAAACAGAAAACAATCTAAAATAAAACTTGTCAAATACATAAATTATCAATAAAAGCACAGCATCTCAAATCTTGAAGCAATAATTTTTAATTTCTTAGAATTTCAGTAATTTCATGAATTTTCATGTCGAAACCAGTCTACAGAAATCGACTTCTTTTATGGTAGTAGGTGTAGCCTCAAGAATTTTCGTCTCCGAATCGGTTTGCATAAATCGTGTAGATCACGTGGCAGGGGTGAACGCAGCGGTTTCTTCGTCTGCTTATTGGATTTCTTGTACAGATGAGAGCTTGAGCAGAGTAGCCACCTCCACTGCTTAAAGCTTGAGGCTTCTCCCGGGTTCAGTGTTGGTGAAGGGTTTGTCCGTGCTCTCGGCTGGCTAGATTTTGCGTTTGCTGAAGGCGATTCCGGCAGCAAGGACTCAAAGCTGGGATCCACGGATCTGAGATGTAAATCTGCCCATCGATCTGCTGGTTTTCCACCATAGATCATCCAGACCACTGTCAGGAGGATCCGTACGGTATGCCTGTGCTTTTACCGTTGTCTTTCCTCGCATTTCGCGCTATATGGTGCTAATTGAATCCTAAAGAAGGAATGAGGGTTTCATGATCCAAACTTGAGGAGTGTCACTGCAATCCAGGACCCTCAATTTTTAGTGTTCAGTTTTCTGGGTATGATTGGATTGGAAGCATCCTATATCAATGGCTCTGCTTTACCATAATTTTCATTTTCACTCCACTGACACTAGTTTGCAATTGATCTTCCTAAAGTACATCCCTTTGTTCTCGGTAATTTTTATCTTTTATGATTCGTCGCCAACACCCACATCCTCAATTATATGCTCATCGGATTGAAGGTTCTCCGGTTGGCCCTCTGTACATTATTGAAGTCAAGGCCTAGGGAAACAATCCGGAGGCGAGATATCAAACCTTCTCTGAAGTGAAAGATCCGCTCACCGGATTTAAGGTTGTCCGGTTAGCCCTATACATTAGGGAAGTGAAGGTCAGGATAACCAATCCCAATGACTCTATGTTAAAACCCTCTCAGGAAGAGAGAGCATTGAGAGGAAACATCTCTGCAATTGCAAGTTCTTATGCAGGAATACCGATGATACAATTGCATGGGTATTCCTAGATAGTCATGGCACTTTAGATTGTGTTCTTGGAATTTCTTTCAAGGCTTTAGTTTTCCATTGAGGATTAAAGTTTAACGGTTTAGTTTTCCATTGATGATTAAAGATTTGGGGAGTTGAAGTAAAAGAAAATATATTTATTTTTTTTGTTAGTCTTTTAATAAATAGTAAATGTTTATTCTTTTTGTTGGAGTATGTCTTAAAACTATTTTTTTACTAAGAGCTAGTCTCTTCTTAAATAAGGAAACACTTTACTTTAATGGTGCAAGAGTTAAAGCTCTTTATGGACCACTCACCACCAGGGTATTCAAGGTGGATAGGTTTTTCTTGAATAATGGTGATGAGTCAAGCTGATAGCAGCTAGTGATGAGTGTCCTTACTCCTGGTTTGACAACTAGTTATAATAAGTTTTCCCACTGTGTAAAAGTAAATATTTATTTTTATTATTTTGTTTAAGTTTATCCACTTACACATGAGCTGTATTTTAAGACTCAGGGATCTAGAAAGTAAAGTGGTACAAGGTCAAGGTCGATTGAAGAAAAAGATAGGCTTGAAGTTCACGGTATAAGAGAGTCTATTCTAAAGAATTGATCTCAGCTAATACAGTAAAGATTAAAGCTTTAGCTGAAGTAGCTTTAGCCAAAGTAGCTAATGTTGGATTTAGAGACGTCTAATTACAATAATTAGGTTGGACATGCGTGCATTATGATTATGATATCAAATACTGTCAGCAATGATTACGTTTTATGTAATGTATTTAAATATGCCAAAATAATTTGTTTGATAATGAAGTCTATGGCATGTTTAAACGTATTTAGAATAAGGATTTGGATACAAAATACATATAGGAATAATGTTAATCAATTATTTTTAATTGTTAATGAACCGATTATAATTTGATTGAAAAATAGGCAGTAATAATTTCTTTGACAGCCGAAATTGGCTGTTTCAAGAAATCTGGACAGTGAAATTTAGCTGTCAATTGACAGCAAAATTTCGGCTGCCCTAGGATTGGGGCTGAAATTTAGCTGTCAATTGACAGCCAAATTTCGGCTGCCCTAGGATTGGGACTGCTATAAAAGGGCTGAGTCTCCAAGGCTTGCAATCACTCAGAAAAATTGTTTGCTCCATTGAAGACCAGATACTCTGTCAAGGATAGCCAGAGAAAAGGATTGCAAGCTCTTCGAAGGATTCAAGAGCCAATAACTCAAGTCAAGACCAGGAGCCTTTGAAGATGGAAAGTAAGTTCCGCTGTGCATTCATTTTAATTTCTTACAAAGGAGTAGATCTTGGTTAGGGTTTAAAGTAATTAGGAAAACCCACAAACTAAAACTAACAAATGGTATCAGAGCACCCTTATGTAAGAATTACAGTTTATTTCGGTTTTAAATGATTCTCTGTCTGTAAATATGAGATTTAGGGCCTTTGTAAACACGCCTGTGTTTTTTACAATCGACACTCAATCAAACCTGGCAACGGATAGTAGCAGAAAATGTATAAAATTCCTTGTGCCCTGCCCTAGAACAAATGAACAAATGGTGCTTAGTAATGGTGTTGGGTTCGATGGTCTTTTCTGTCAATCGGGAATCTGGTTTTTCTTTAGTCTTTCTGAGCGTGTTATTTACCTGTTTATGAATTATGTTCTTTAATTTTTTCAATTTAGAAAGAATAACTTGTGAGTGAAGTTAGTGGAAACGTACTGAGAAAGGCTTCTGGAAAACTCGTTTCCTGTCGTTACCCTTTTTTGGTTTCTGATACTTGTGGACATAAAGGGGCTATTTGTGTTTTCAGAGTCTTCCAGAAATATCATTTGTGTTCTATTATGTTTGTTTTGATGGTGCTTTGTAAAGGGGAATCCACTGAATTCGTCTGTGGTCACATCATGTTGCTTACTCGGGTGTTTTGAATTTCATCAACCCTTGCTTCTGATAAATTCATTTGAGTTTGGCAGGAAGTTGAGGTCTTCGAGATGCTTTTTTTTAAAAGGAAAAGGTGTTGTTGCTTGCTGTAAAAATTTGCAAAAAGTTAAACTTCAAGAAGGTGGAATGGATTTAATACGTTATTGAATTTGCATTGATCTAGCAAGCGGCATTGAATTTTACACCTTGATTTTTTGAGTTTTGTCGGTAACTAATAAGTCTAGGTTTATTATGATGGATATACGCTTAGGGTGATTCAAGTATAATGATAATTTTCTTTTGTAGTAAGCTGTTGCCAGCTGCTTTTATGTTAGGGTTAATCTGGTTTAATTTCAGAAACTTGAATAAACTCTGCCGCCCCGATTAACTTTTACATTTTTCTGATAGCATTGTGAAATTGCTAATATGAAATATAAGTTCTTCCCTTTTTTTTTTTTTTTT
>APFE030747516.1:0-10886 GCA_000404065.3 Pinus taeda | reverse complement strand
ATCATTTACATCAAGGAGGATCAAAATTCACTCCAAAAAGTCAAACCTAGTCAAAACTACGTTTTGTTGAGCTGTAGGCACAATTTCTGTGAAAATTGCCCAAGAGGTTGCGCACGTTTGGAGCAGTTTTTGAGGCACTTCCAGGTGTCCAAATGAGGCAAGAGTGGCCCTGTTGGAAATTTCTGGATGTCAACTTTCCCACCCAAGTGGAATTTCTGAATTTGGTGTCCATCTGCCCCTCCAAAATTGCAATCTCCCAAGACTGCTTCCTGTGTGTCAAAAAGGTGGCAGAAAGTCATTTTTTGCTTGCTTTTTGACCTTCTGGAGGCTCAAAACTTGGTGAAATTTCTTGATCTTCACTGAGCAAGTGTATCTTTGCATGAAAAATCTAAAAATGCAAACTTTTCCTGAAATGGACCTCCCTATCGAAAGGGTCGCACACGGTGTGCGACCTCTTGGTGAAGAAAACCTGTTTTTTGACCAAAAAATTCATAAATGACCAAAAATGCTCAATTTTTTTTGAAATTTGTGCTGGGGTTGATTCATTTAGCACCATGCTCCTTCAAGGTAGCCTCAGCCAAGATATGGAGGGGATCGGGCCTTTTCCGTCATTTTAGTGCCTTGGCCAACCGCCCTTGGATCACCTTCATTTTCGCCTTACATACGTGCATTCAGGCCCAATACTGGTTTTTCATGTTCTGGAGCAGGTCCTTATCTTTGTTGGCCTTAGCCAATAGCTTCTCCAAATGAGCATTGACCTGGAGAAGCATAGCCTCTCAAGAGATAAAATCCTCCCATGGGATACCCTGCTGTTTTGACTGTTTAAATGCTGCTCCAAGGGGACAAAAACACAAGGGAGATGTTTAGGAAGGGAGACTTTTGAAGGGATTTAGGGAAAATACATATGAAAGTGGTATTTAGGGAAGCAATTATGAAACATATACCATCACATAATCATATTTTGTAGGGGTTTCATAGGAGGTAGGGTTTAGGGACTTTGATATTTTTGGTAAGGAGATTAGGTGAAAATGACAAGGGAGATGGTTGGGATGTGGGGAAAAATGGGATTGAAAGGGATGAACTTGAGAACAACAAAACAAAAACCTAGCTTTACTTGCACTTTGACATTTTTAAAGCAAATATACATGAACTTCTCATTTCAATTTGATGGCATTAAAACACATTTCCCATGCTCATTTTCCTTTATCAAGTAAAATACTTTGATAATCAGAGGCCTACCTGCAATCTTGAAGATGTTTGGGGTTGTTTGGCTGTTTACAGGCAATCTTTTGTGGATGAATTCCCAACAGGTCGCGCTAGTGTATTTTCCCAACTGGTAAGACCCCGTGACAGGTCGCGCTTGCCCAACAGGTCACGCGCTTTTGCAGAAGGCTTTTGGAGGCCTTCCCGGTGTCGGAATTGAGTGCAGGATAGCTCGTGGGAAATGTATTTGAGCCTAATTTCCAACCCAGCTAGAATGTTTCAATTTGAAGTTTATTTTCCCTGTCAAAAATTAAATCTCCCAATACTGGTCAAAAAGTGCCAAATGAGGCTGCCTCAAGGAAGAGTGTTGTTGCAGTCAATTTGTGAATGCCTTCCTCAACCCCAAATAGAGTTCAAGATAGCTCATTGGAAATATCTTTGTGTCTAGTTATCATTTTACCCATCAAGAAAATCATTTGGCCAACCAAGCTAGGAGAAAACTTGATTTTCCCAAGGTCACTTCAGAGGTGTCTTTGATTCTCCTGAGGCAACGATATTCTTGACATTTCCCTCAAACCATGACACCTGTGCAAAACGGGAAGGATATTTTTCTTATTTGGCATGTTGTGGACAAAAACTTCTCTCAGTTTCCCAAAATTAATTTTTGATTTCTCTAGAACATCTTTTGAGTGAAACTTATCCCGATGTGTGAAACAAGGAATTTTTCCGAAATGAAGCCAAATGAAGGGGATAAGGGGCTTCTAAATTCTTGGGGAAATTTTTGGAAGTAGGGAGGGATGTTAGGAAGTAGGGGAAAGTGGAATCTCAGAGATTGAGTGAGGGGAAGGGGTCCAAAAGGGCAAAATACAGGCCCAACCTAGAAAATTGCCAGGTTGTAGCTAGAAACTAGGGTTTGTGCAAAAATGAGGAATTTGGGGAATCTCAGTGATGAGAAGCATTTGGTAAGGTACTTTAAGGATAGGGGAAGGTGTATGAACATCAGGAAACAAGTTTTGCCGATGATTTGACCGTCCAAGAGAAATTGCCTTCAAAACCCTAGGAGAGGGAAATGACCTTACCTGGGCGCAACTGAAGCATGAACAAGGTGTAAAATGACACATTAGACACTGAGATGATAATGACAACCCTATGAATGATGATAGACTTCGCTGAATAGTGACATAGATTGGCATTTGGGCAATTTTGAAAAGAGTGAGAGCAAACCCTAGACCTAATGCCTAGTGACCAAATTTTGCTTGAGACTCACTGAAATGACAAAATTTGACCTTGACACTTCAAAATCACTTTGTAAGAGCATATTTGATCACTGGAGGAAGGCTGGAAAGACTGACACTAACATTGGCTCCAATGGGGATGGTAGCTCCTTGGAGGTACCAAGAACCGTAGACCTCTGGGAGAGCAGACTAGTGCTTTCAACCATTGGGCGATGGAGTCATTATTTCGGCAAACGACACAAGACTTTGACTCATTTATTGAATGAAAACTTGATTGAAAACTGACTGAAACTTAATTGAAGCTTGACTCAAACCGACTCGATGGCAAAATGAAATAACTTGAAAAACTCACTCAACAGACCAAACACACATGACTCATGACTTGACTTAAAACAAGACTTACAAAGCTTATGAAGGGCAGCAGTCCACCAAGATTTGAAATCATGATGACAACCACCTATGTTTCTTACAAGAAAATATACCATCAAACTATATCAAAATGCCAATGCAACCAATCAAGCAGATGCCTTCTTGATTGATTCTCCTGATTAGATCTTCTAGTCAACAATACAAACCTATCCCTGGGCATCCAAAAACATAGATGACCATGATCTCCTTCATCACTGAACACTGCAATAAACACTATCACTGCTGGCTGCAACAAACTTGCTAGAGGATCGTGAAAAACATGAAGATTTGCCACTGCCTCTTCCTGCTGAAAGAACAAGGTATCCTTTGTTTCAAACTCTGATCTGCCTTCATCATGTGCTTTGGTAAAAGTATGCTCATGGGCTTCAAAAAATTCTGAACAAGTAGATGAGCAGATCTCCTCTTGGAAAAGCATTTCAGCACATGAAACATATGAAGAATCTGAAAGGTAATCCTGTATGCTATGATCTTCTGTAGTCTGAAAATATGGTAGGTCATCTTGATATGGTATCATAACCAAATTATCAAGTTCCTTGTTACATTCTTCAATCATAAGGAAAGAAACTTCAGCTGATTCTTGAAGTGCAAAAATGACATTTCTATCATCTACCATAAATTCATCCAAAGGAACTATTTCACTTACTTGAATGAAGATGTCATCTTTCTTTTCATGAACTGACTGAATTACCTCCTCATGCAGGCTCTGTTCTGATGACATGAGAACATTTGGATCAAAATCTTTGTCTATGGTCTCAACAACAAAACCCTCCTTTTTAGAAGAGGAAGAAGGTCCACCATCATCTTCTTGACCATGTGCACACTGCATTTCTACGTTAACTTGACCTGGAGCAAGACCTCTCAAAAGTAGATCTATCTCATCTTCATATAGAGGAGGTAATACCTTTTGTTTTCTTTTGTTCAAACAATGATTGTCTTCATTGATTTCAAGTGAAGGAGTATACAGATTTTCCTCATACTTCTGATCCATTTCATGCAATTTCTGTTGACTGTCAAGATGCGAAATTGTTTCATTTTCCACTGTACTAAGATCTTGGTCTTGCTACAAATTTTCATGATCATCTCTATGGGAATCCTCTAGGTTCTCTTCATTTTGCTGAAATGGATTCTCGTATAGAGCCTCCATGATCTCAATATCCATAAAATTATCATCTTCATAATATTTCTCAAGGCTTTCAATAAAACTATAAGCATGCTTGCAGCAGTCATGAACCAAATTTAATGATGGATAAGAGTCCTTATATATTTCAATGAACAAGGCATGAAAATACTTTAAATAGTAAATACAAGCAGGCGGCAAAATTTCATACCAAGATTGGGCTGCACCTTCCAGAGTGGCCAAGAATATCTTCATTAAGCAATCTTCAGGAAAATACACCTTCAACTTGCGAATATGCATATGAAATCTAACTAGATGTAAAGCAGCATCCTTCTTACCATCATCATTAAATGTAGGCAAATTCCTTGACCAATCTACCTTTGGAATTTTATTTGGAAAACCGGGGATGTGATCTCGGCTCAATGGAGCATATCGTCTTGTGATTCGGTCCATCTTGAAAATCTCACAGCTACTGATCTCTCTGCAATGAAGTCACCATGAAGCATTGATCGCTGGATTCTTCAGTGAAAGAGTTGCCAGTGAATGATTTCAGCCTTGTCAGTGTTTGATCGTTCTCCACTATCAACAATCAGATCTGAACTTGATACATGTACTGGGGTAAAATGCAATCGAAGTATTGTATTCACAAGCTCGCGGAGATTGACTAAAGCGGCGTTTATGTACTTCCGCTTATGCAAAGCAAAAGCGTTTTCGAAGGCTATCTGGCATAACTTCAGGCTCTGTCTAAGACTTTTGAAACCAACACATCAATCAACAAATAATTTTTTCTCCCCAATATGGTCGCCAGTATGTTAACGCTTGAAATTTCACCTCAGGCTGAAAAAGGCAAACCTCAAGGCAACATCAAACCATTTAGCCTCGTAGCTAGCCGTATGGGGCAGGAGAAGGCTCTCTCCGGTCAATCTCGGTAAAATCTTCAATGGATGCGATGACCAATAGGGTAACACTGATTTTAGGCTAGTAAACTGATCAAAAGGGTTGATTTGGGGTTTTAAGGGTTTTGGTGGCAAATTGAGGGGATGGCAATTTTGGGTGCGGGGATTGGACACAGTTTCTGTAGGGGTTTCTTTGGGGCGAGGTAGGAGACAGTATTGATGCCTTTGATTGAGGTGGATGATTAGGAATGATAGGTGAGGAGTTAAGGAGAGAAAACAATAACTTTGAATTCTCCTTAAACAGTAGAAAACATTGAAATTAAACAAACTTAAAAGCAGAGCATGACAGTCATGAATCCTTACTTTAACACTTCGTTTGCTTAATGTGCAGAAGGAAAATAAAGGAAATGATTCACATAACACACTTACAGGTACATATAGAAACACATCATCAATACATGTAACAACAAGAATCTGAAAAAGGACTGCAAAACCTTGGTCTTCCTTAGCCAAAAATTGCAGAGATACAGTGAAATAATACAATGATAGATTCTCCCTCAAGAGTCCAACCATGAAAATGAATAATAAAGTACATAATATAGATCATCTGACCTCTTTCCCTGCCTCCATGGGTCGAGCTCACTATCCTAGGAGCTGTTTCAACCATTTCTAAACTTAGCACTAAAAACTAGGCAGTCAAAGCAACTTGCCTCAGAAACTAGGAAACCAATTCATTCATTAAATGTTTGCTATTTCATGAATGAATCTTCTAGAATAGGTAAATAAGTGTCATGTCAACATGAAAATACATTAATTACATGAAATAGGGTGAAAAATACCATCTCAAGTCAAAACTGGTCAAAGTTGGGCAAATTCCTGAGCTGTAGATGAATTCCTGTGAAAACTGCCCAACGGGTCGCGTACCTCTGCCTAATGCGTTGCGCTACTTTGGAGCTGATTTTGAGGTACTTCTAGGTTTCCAAATGAGGAAAAAGTGGGCTTGTTGGAAAGGCCTGGACGTCTACATTCCAACCCAAGTGGAATGTCTTAATTTGGTGGTCATTTGCCCTTCCAAAATTGCAATCTCCCAAGACTGCTTTCTGTGTGTCAAAAATGTGGCAGTAAGTCATTTTTTGCATGTTTTTTGACTTTCTGGAGGCCCAAAACTTGATGAAATTTCTTAGTAATGGCTGAGCAAGTGTAACTTTCCATGACAAATCTGGAAATGCTGAGTTTTTGCAAAATGGAGTTTCCAGGATGAAGGGTCTCACCGGGGGTGAGACCCCTTAATGGAGAAAACCTGTAAATTGCCTGAAAAAACCAAAATTTACCCAAAATGCTCGAAATTTCTTGGGATTTGTGCTGTGGCTAGGCTATTTAGTGCCTTGATCCTTGAGTGAAGCCTCGGCCAAGATATGGAGGGGATCGGGCCTCTTTCTCCGTTTTTTGTGCCTTGGCCAACCGCCTTTGGAACATCTTCATTTTTTCCTTGCACACGCTGCCTTTGGAACATCTTCATTTTTGCGTTGCACACGTGCATTCTCGCCCAATAATGGTTCTTCATGTTTCTCAGCAATTTCTTATCTCGGTTGGCCTTAGCCAACAGCCTCTCTAAATGACCATTGAGCCGGATAAGCATAGCCTCTCAAGAGATAAAATCCTCCCATGGGATACCCTACTGTTTTGACTATTTGAATGTTGTTTCAACTGTTTGAGATGTTGTTTCAAGGGGACAAATAGCACAAGGGGAATGTTAGGGAAGGGAGACTTTGAAGGGAAATTGGGAAAAACATATGAAATATGGAGTTAAGGGAAGGAATCATGATATATACCCCATCACATATATATGATTTGCAAAGGCTTTATGAGAGGTAGGGTTTAGGTTTAGTTTCTTGATTTTTAGGGATAGGGGTAGGGTTTAGGGCTTTTGATATTTTTTACTAGGGAGAATGAATAAAATGATGAGGGAGGTGGAAATAGGATGTAGGGAGAAAGTGGGGGTATAAAGGATAACCTTGAAAACAACAAGACAAACCCTAGTTCAAACAACACTTTGACATTTTTGAGCAAATATGCATTGGATTCATTAGTTCAAAATGATTGGCTTTGAACCACATTCACATACTTTTCACACTTTGGCAAACAATGTATTTTCATGAGGAGAGGCCTACTTGCAACCTTGAAGCAATCCAGGGTTGTTTGGCAGCTTACTGGTGAAATTTGGTGGAGGAATTCCCAACGGGTCGCGTGCCTCTGACGGGTCGCGCCTGTGTAATTTTTACACTGCTGGAGGTGCCCTAACGGGTCGTTCCCTTTTGCAGGAGGCTTTTGGAGGCCTTACCGATGTCAGAATCGGGTGCAGGATAGCTCGTTGGAAAGATCTTTGAGTCTACCTTCCAGCCCGACTAGAATTTTTCAATTGGAGTTCATTTGCCCTATCAAAAGTCAAGTCTCCAAAGACTGGTCAAAAAGTGCCAAATGAGGCTGCCTCAAGGAAGTGTGTTGTTGCAGTCAACTTTTGAATGCCTTCCTCAACCCCAAATTGAGCTCATGATAGCTCATTGGAAAGACATTTGTGTCTAGTTATCATTTTACCCATCAAGAAAATCATTTGGCCAACCAAGCTAGGTGAAAACTTGATTTTCCCAAGGTCACTTCAGAGGTGCCCTTGATTCTCCTGAGGCAATGGTATTCTTTGACATTTCTCTCAAACTATGACACCTGTGAAAACAGTGAAGGAGGTTTTTCTTCTTTGGCATGTTTTGGACAAAAATCTCTCTCAGTTTTCCCAAAATCATCTTTGATTGCTCTGGAACATCATTTGAGTGCGACTTGTCCCAATGTGTGAAACAAGGAATTTTGTCGAAATGGAGCGAAATGAAGGGGATAGGGGGCTTCTAAATTTTTGGGGAAATTTTTGGTAGTGGGGAGGGATGTTGGGGAGTAGGGGAAAGTGGAATCTCAGAGATTGAGTGAGGGGAAAGGGTCCAAAAGGGAAAAACACAGGCCCAACCTAGAAAATTGCCACGTTGTAGCTAGAAACTAGGGTTTGTGGAAAAATGAAGAATTTGGGGGATCTCAGTGATGGGAAGTGCTTGATAAGGTACATTAAGGATAGGGGAAGGTGTATGAACATCAGGAAACAAGTTTTGCCATTGATTTGACCACCCAAGAGAAATTGGCTTCAAAACCCTAGGAGAGGGAAATGAACTTGCCAAGGCACAACTGAAGCATGAACAAGATGTAAAATGACTCATTAGACACTGACATGATAATGAAAACCCCATAAATGATGATAGACTCAGCTGAATGATGACATGGACTGACATTTGGGCAAACCCTAGACCTAATGCCTAGTGACCAAATTTTGCTTGAAAACTCTTTGAAAAGACAAAATTTGACCTTAACACTTTGAAACCACTTTGTAAGAGCATATTTGATCACTGGAGGAAGGCTGGAAAGACTAACACTAACAGAACTGTTGTTCCATTTATCTATTGTTCCATTTATTTGATGTTCCATTTACTTGCTATTCCATTTACTTGCTGTTCCATTTCCAGATTGCTAATTTGCTGTTTCTTGAGGACAGACTTAGGCTGTAGTGGACCCCAGCATCTGCTACTTGGTCCCTAGACCTCTGATCTGCTCCCATCAGCTGTGAAAGGGATGTGTTATCGCTACCAAGCCCTTGGTTGATGTGCTGTTCCATTTTATTGCCATTTCCTTTATCTGTTGTTTCATTTCTAATCATTAAGAACGATCCCAGGCTGTAGCGAGCCCAACATCTGCTATTTGGCTCCCAGACCTCTGATCTATTCTCATCAGTTATGAAAAGGATGGGTTATTGCTGCCGAACCTTTGGCTGATGCAATACTTGGTGAGATTTGGTTTTTTGAAGTAGTTAAGTTGTAGATCTGCATTAATTTACTTGCGTAGCTTTTAAATAGTTGTACTACAAACATTACTCTGGAAAATGCTAAGCCTCAGACTGAGACACCCTTTGAAATAACCAGACGATCCCGGATTGACATATTAATGTGAGGTAACTAGAGGTGAAAAAGACTCTTTTTATAGCTATACACCCTCCAACAGATGCAACTCATTACAGGTCAATAATTGGAGCCCTTCTGTACTTAATTGCTACAAGCCCCGACATAATGCAGGAAATAGGAATGGTGGGAAGATTTCAATTTTCTCCTAAGCAATCACATTTGTTAGCTGTAAAAATAATTATTAGATATCTTAAAGGAACTCCTGATTTCGGTTCACCCCCCCTCTCAGTATTTTCAACAATAATTTCCCTCACTTTATTCACATTCGCACTTCTATTTCGGTTAGTTTTCCAATTGTCGATTTTGGTGCACCTTCATTATCACAAGTATCGTTTTCATGTTTTCAACTATAGCTTTTGCTTGTTTTCACTTTAATAAGTGTAATTTTCATGGTATCAAACATAGCTTTTGCTTGTTTTCACTTTAATAAGTGTAATTTTCATGGTATCTTCTCTCTGGTATGTGTCGCTTTCAATGTCGTTCGCATTTGTAAGTGTCTTTTTCATGTTTTCTTCCTGTCCCATGTGTCGCTTTTATTGTTTTCACTCTTGTACATGTCACACCTTCTCACATTACTAGAGTTATTTCTAGCTCCTCCCTTTGCATTACATGATCCTACATATCATTATAATACATGCTAGACATATTCTTACAACTTTGCGCACCTTTTGGTCACAATCATCACTTTTTCGCAACTTGTGTTCTAAGTTTTGTAATGTGTTGTTTCAACTGTCGCACATAGAAATAAGTGTCATTTTGTTGTCATTTCAAAGTGTGATTGATATCCATGATTCATGTGTATTCTTACTAGCTTGTATTGATTGATTTTATGTGTGTTATCCATGCTTGAGTCTTGTTCAGATGCTTTTCCCTTTTTTACTTTGCTTGTCCCATACTTAGCCATTTTGGAGCTCTTCTCGGTCCTCCTTCCCAGTGCAAGTTGCGAAGGGATTAGCCCTCTTACGAGGTGATGAGAATAGATTATTCATGGGTCTCATTGGTGCAACCTTTCTCAAAAATAATTATGCACTAAGTCCTCTTCAAGACCATCTTAAAGCATTGTGCATTATGAACCTTCCAAGGACAGTCACCTAACCCCAGCAACTTATAAAGATTCACTGCATTGATATTTGATCACCTCTACCTTGCATGGAACATAGAGCACTCTTGGATGAAAACATGGACATCTTCCACCCTCTTGTATAAGCAAACTGTGCAATGTTAAGGCCCTCCTATCCTCATAATGCAATGAAAACCCTCCTAGGAAAATTGACTTCTTTCTACTGTCTCCCCTATTGAAAAGCACATTCTAGATGAGTAGTCAGTCGTTGTTGGAGATAACTGCACCCTCCCAAGCCTAAGAGAAATCCAAACTCACAGTGAGTGAATTTCAAACACAAAATGAAAAGTGCACTCTGTGAGAACAAGGACCTTCTCTCCCTTTAAAAGCGCACTTCGAAATAACAATGACCTTCTCTTCTTTCAAAAGTGCATTTCATAAAAACAAGGGTCCTTTGTCTCTTTAAAAGTGCATGGCACACTCTCAAGAAACAGTGACACATCCTTTTCTACTTTCCCTGCACCCTCACTGATCCTCTTTGGCGCATGGTACACTGTTAGTGTCAGTCTTTCCAGCCTTCCTCCAGTGATCAAATATGCTCTTACAAAGTGTTTTCAGAGTGTTAAGGTCAAATTTTGTCATTTCAAAAAGTTTTCAAGCAAAATTTGGTCACTAGGCATTAGGTTTGGGGTTTGCTCTCACTCTTTTCAAAGTTGCCCAAAAGCCAATCTATGTCACTATTCAGATGAGTCTATCATCATTCATAGGGTTTTCATTATCATGTCAGTGTCTAATGAGTCATTTTACACCTTGTTCATGCTTCAGTTGCGCCTAGGTAAGGTCATTTCCCTCTCCTAGGGTTTTGAAGGCAATTTCTTTTGGACGGTCAAATCA
>APFE030747513.1:0-10804 GCA_000404065.3 Pinus taeda | reverse complement strand
CAGCGGGGGTCCTGGGGACCAGCGTCAGCGGCAGCAGACAGGAAAGGCAAGCGCAAGGTGGAAGAAGAAGGGTGGCCGAAGATACAGGTTTTTGAGATTTCAGAAGAAGAGAGCGAGGAGTTGGCGGAAAATCAGGAGGCGACAGCATGGAAAGACAGGTGGAGAACTTTACCAGGTGATGGTACTGAGGATGCAGAAGATGACCTGGCTCGGTCAGCAGGTAGGGGCAGGGGAGGAGTTCGCGGCAAGGGTAGAGGAGGGAAGGGACGTAGGGGCCGAGGTGGTAGGCGGAGAAGGGATCCGGCGGAGAGAAGAGGAAGGAGGGGGCGACAATGCAGCCCAAGTCTGGAGGAGGAAGCAGAGCCTGCTGCGGGAGTCGGAAGGCGGAGGACAAGGCAAACTATAGGAAATAGAGTAAGAGTTGCTGAGCAGGAGTATTGGGAGCAATCCAACCCAAAGATCAGGAGAATTATGGAGCATTGGGAGGAAGAAGCCATCCAGGCTCAATCTGAAGAAGAGATGGAAGAGTGGATTGCTCTCATGCCTGACCCTGGTCATACTAGAGGCAGAATGACCCTTTACAAGCAGTGTCTTCACTTGTACTGGGTCATGAAGAGACTTATGGAAAAAGCGTTGGAACAGGTGGCCCTGGAGATGGCTGAGATGGTACAGAGTATTCCAAATGTGAAAAAAGAACTGAAGAACATAGTCATAACGCTGTTCATGCAAGATAAAAGATTGGAGGACTTGCATCAACAGCTGGAGGCAAGTGGACTGCTGGTGAAGAAGGAAAAAGCTCAGCAATATGAGCCTGAAAAGCACTTATCAAAGGCATGTTTCGCTCTGTCTTGAAAGCTGTTTTGTTTTTTCTCTTCTGTAGGCATGAAAATTTTGTTGTTTTTATATATTGGAAGCAGTATATAGACAGAAATAGGGCTTTAGATAAAGGATATGAAGTAAGGACTGAACAGTTGGAAACATTCTATTTTTGGTTTGTTATGGAAAACTTTGGGTGGTCAAGATATCCGGTTTCCCTTCGGGGCGGGGTGAGACCACCCTGATGATGTAATTATACTTTTATGTTAATAGAAAAGAACCTACACAGCTTACAAAAAAAAAAAAAATCATAAATAAATGACTTACTTAACACATTTGAATCCCAAAATATATCTAATCCTTAAATATTTTTATTATTTTCTTATTCTTAAATGATGATTTAAAAATAGAAAAACATCCACCATTAAAATCTAAAAAAAATTAAAAAATTAAAAATCACATCTATCTAATTATGAGTCATTCGAACCTGTGATATCATGTTCCTAAATATTCCGGTCTTTTATTATATATTATAATATACATCCATGTCAACGTCCCTTCCTCCTTTGTTGCTTTGCGGCATGGGAGACAGGCAACGATGAACGATTTTATTCAAACCCCGGCCTTCACCTGCAATGTATGTGTATCGTTAAGTCGCATCCTATATCAACCTGTTAGGCATTTTTCCTTACTTCCATTGCCAATCTGCATAGTTACATTATAAAGCTTAAGTGCCTTTGGTACTCCATTTATGATTTCTATTCATTATATTCTCCGAAATGTTTTATTAAATTTTTCATTTTTTATTTCTTTTAATAAAAATACTTAGTTTATATAAATTTTTAGAATTTAATCTTTATTGGTTAATTATTATAGTATTAATATTGATCAATACAACTTATAATATTTAATTCTTGAAAATAAATATTCTTTTTTTTTAATTATTGCAAAAATAAATTTTCAAACATTGGATTGGACCTTAAACTTGGAGTTCTTATTGTAACTCTACCATGTAGATAACTGTCTCAAAATTTTCTACCACAATTTTCAGATATAGTTGAAATATTTATACCGTCAATTTTTTATATTTGTGGAGTGGCTTTTCATTGCTAAAATTTATAGGAAAACAAACCAAAATTAAACTCTTTCCAAATTTGAGAAAGTATTTGCATAAAAAATTAATAGAAACAAGATATAAATAAATATACTTACTAAAGTTATTTGGCAACATGATTTATGTGTTGTTTAGCACTTTAATAAGTACGACTAAAAATTCAAATGCATAGATTTACTTACTAGTGGTTACTACTCACCAAAATTTGTTCAACCCCTTGCTTTTTAATTGGCAATTATTTTTTTCATTTCATATATTAATTTGCAATTTTTATGAAAGCCTAATTTCCACATAAGTGGTAGGGTCTAAGCTACCCTTGCCATCTAATGCATTTCCCTACGTGAAAAAATAAGATAATTTTTTAGTACATTCCACTGGTTATCCCATAATTAACTTAACTATATCTTATGCATTTCCCTACCGGAAAAGATAAATCGTTTTTAGTACATTCTACTGGTTATACCATAACTGACTTAACTACACCAGAAATTAAGTTTTCTCATTGCATAAGTTGATAGCATATCAGAAATTAGGTTTTCTCATTACATAAATTGATGGCATATAAGATACTAGGGTAAAACACATATAGAAAATAGAACATAAGTTTTTTTTTTTTAGAAAAACGGTAAATATATAGTTTATATTCATAATTTTGATATTGAGAGTAATACATTATATTTTTTATGCGAAATTATATCAACAATTACACATATATATTACGTTTATAAACATTTTTTTCTCCTAGAATATATCAACAATGAGATATATATACATATTGATATTATTTAACTTGAATATAATTTCATCAACAAGTATCCAAATACACTTAGGATATTGACAGAGCAGGTGCAAGAATATCATTTATGAGAAAGGACGTGTTTTCTTCGGTCAAAATTTTCATTCAATAAGAGCTTCCCATATGCGTAAGCATATGATATAATTTTCATTCAATAAGAGCTTCCATATGGGTAATCATATGATATAATTTTCATTCAATAAGAGCTTCCCATATGGGTAAGCATATGATATATGCTTTGTTATGTGTAATTTTCTTGCATGTAGATTGCATATATCAGATTCAAATTTGGATGGTTTATTTGTAAATTCTTTCTACTTTGCTAATATGTATCAAATTAAAAAAAAAAAAATATGTTATTTTTAATATCAAAACCATTTATTTTTGTAGGCAATTAATAAACAAATTAATTAGATTAAATTAATATTATTATATGTTATTTTTGTTGATGAAAAAATATTTGTATTTGGTTTCTTTGAATAGATATGGCTCATTGAGTTTATGGAATGTAAATTATCAACCAAATTGGTAGCAAAAAAATATAGCTAAAAATTCCATTGAGCAACAATATGTATTTTGCATATCATCTTACTCATCCAGCTGATAAGATTGAGCACATTCCACATATCATGAATGATTTTTGTGTTGTTGTCATTCATAATATGGCATTTAGGGATTTACCAAGTTGCAGTTTATGTAGTTAACTAAATTTTTACAAACTAATTTATTTATTTATAATTTATATTATTTTTATTTATCTTGTTAATATTATATTATTTTCTAATTTTAAGGTTCATATCCTAGGTCTATTACAACAAATTGGAGTATGAGACCCCTTGTTTGGAAATGGGGAAAGATGGACCTAGCTTGGGCAGTTGATTTGACTGCTAAGTCTACTAGGATGACATACATATCTAGCCCCCTCTAGTAACCATGTGAACTCTTAGGAGGAAACACATGCTCTATTTAAAATAGTTGTTATATAAAAATTAGATTCATAAATATTATTCAATCCAATTGTTTAGTTGTAAGGTGTATGAATAATATATATATATAATATTATATAGTATATATATATTTCCATTCTATGTTATTATATTTTGGTTACCATCAAATTTTAATATTTTTTGCTTACTATGTTTTGTTATTATCATTAATTAATAATCCTAATTTAATATTTATTTTTCTATCCATTAATATTGTAACGAATTAATATTAATATATACTAAGCTTTATTAAAATAATATGAATTATTATATTTTAAATTTATATGATGAATAGCCATGTAATATTATTGCCAATAAGTTAAATATCTTCAAATCATTAGCATATATTTAACTATTTTTATATTCAAAATTATCTAGTGACTATGCTGCACGTAGTCCTTGTTATATCTTGAATATACACCTAAGGTTTGTAGTAAAAAGAAATTTTAAACTCTTAACATATATTTGTTAATGTAAACACAATTATTGGCTTAACTATTATAAAAACGAGGTGGCTGGAAATAATGAATAAATTATAATAATTTTCACAAAATTTCACATAGATGAAATAGTAATCCATATTAAATTTCGATTCTTTAAAAAATATATTAAGTTTTTTGAATTTTTAAAGGATCATTTAAGTGAGTTAAAAATATATTAAATTTTGTTTTTTGTTTTTTAAATTCATGGAAGTGAATTAAATTAATTACTTAATATCTAGGAGTGTTTTTAATAAGGCACTTCATTATCATTTATCCAAATCTTAATAGGCAAAAAATTTTTAATAAAAAAATTAACAATTTAACGTTCAAATTCATTGAAAGTCTAAATATTATAATTTTTATTAAATTTATTTTTCAAATGTGTTAAAAAATTTATAGTTCTTTTTTATAAACAAAATAATAATAATTTTTAAATTAAATTATTTAAATAAAAACTAAATATTATAATTTTCATTAAAAAATAATATTAATTCATAGGTAATAAAAAAATTATAAGATAATATTATGTTAATGTTCCAAGATTTAAGCATTTTGGCAAAAGAGAGATCACTGGCAGGTTATTCTAATAGGCTTGGTTTTCCTTGAATAATAATGATGAGTCAACTTGCATTTGCCTATAAGAGCTAGTAATGGCATTCTATGATAAGTTTTTCTATTCTCTGAATTTAAGCTTCAAATCATCTACTTTGGTTCATCTTTAAAACAAGATGAAGAATTAGATCTTGGCATCAAATTAAATAATGTTGAGAGATGTTTTCTATCAATTAGAATATAATAACTAATTTATGATGTGATTATCACCAAAAAACATTCTGAACATACAAAATTTTCTATTATCTAAATCTTTCCGATAAACTGCGCAGATAATAAGCTAATAAATTGTAAGTTATAGCTAGATAACATAAACAAAAATAACCACTACACGAATGAAAATTATTAAATAAAAATTAATAATTAGAAAATGAGAAATATAAATTATATTAAAAAAATTTGATCGAAAATAATAGACCAATAAAAATTTAAGGATAAAAATTCATTCATCATTAATTAATTATTATTATTATTTTGTCAATTATTTTCCTATTGTTTTATAATATTATGTTAAAATAATCTTCCATATAAAAAATTATAATTACAGAGAATCAAATAAATAACGATTCGTTTACTGCAACTACACTGGAAAAAATATATGACCACCAGAGTTGGATAATTATTTTTACTCTTCATTGATGTATGCTATGGAGTATCATTGACTTATATCCTGTACCTTGTGAACATAGTTGTTGCACAACCTTTATCGGCATTCAGGAATGCGGTCCTTCAAATGGTAAAAGCCATCCAAAAACCAATAGCGTCATCCATGACCTGTCGATTCTTTTTTTTTCGTGGCTTATCATTCGATTCTTCGTCCAATCGTTATACCTCAACCATGATTTCGATTTGCCTACGATTGCGACGTTCCTCCTTTTGTCACGTTTGCCTTGACGAAACTCTGGCTGTCACAGCGACAGAAGAGTAAGCATTTGGTAAATATCAAGATTTCTATGGGAAAGCATTACTAAAGAGTTGAAAATAATTAATATTATTTTGTATTAATGGAGAAATGGTTACACAAGTTGTAACGTATCTCTTTAGTTTAGGATTTGTTTCTAGAGTTTAGGGGTTTGGTTGCAACTTCTTGGCTTCCAGTAATGTACTTAATAATGTAACTACTCACTTGATGGATGTAGAGTGTACAGAGAGAGTTCTCTTTGTTTCAGTGCAGTCTCCAGGTGCAGTACTCACCTGTGAGCTGAAACTCCTTCTTTTTTAATTCATGTCTGATTTTTATCTTGGTATTAGAGCACAGAGTAGGGATAGCCTTAATTTTTTTTAGGATGCATCATTGATTACAGAACTATAGTGGCGGTAGGAGTGTACAGAAGCATTTGTAGAATCAGGTGGATTGTAGTAACACCTGAAGCACAGGTCTCAGATAATTGATCATCTCTGAGCGGAAAAAAGGGTTGGCACGGTTTCGTCATGAACAGTCGTACCATTTTTGAGCGGAAACAAGGGTTGGTGCAGTTTATTGAGGAACAATCGTGCCATTTGGCGCGGTTTTGAGAGTGATAGTCGCACCAGCGTGCCAGAAATTGCTATTGGTACGGAAAATCAAGCCTTACTCGTGCCAATTTCGTGACTCGTGTCGATTTTGTTTTCAACGCGGATCTTTCGCTGTCGACAAGTGCCAGACTCTCTCTTTGAACGATCTGCAATTTTTTGCAGATCGGCCTTGCCCGGTGGTGGCAGTTTGAAATTTCAGATCTGCTCGGTGGTAGCAGATCGGATTTTCCCAGTGGTGGCACATTGGAGTTCCTGATCTGCTCGGTGGCAGTAGATCGGATTTGCCCGGTGGTGGCACATTGGAGTTCCTGATCTATTTGGTGGAAGCAGATCAGATTTTCCCGGTGGTGGCGCATTGGAGTTCCTGATCTGTTCGGTGGTAGCAGATCGGATTTGTCGGGTGGTGGCGCATTGGAGTTCCTGATCTGTTTGATGGAAGAAGATCGGACTTGCCCGGTGGTGGCTCATTGAAGACTTATTCATCATGGGATAAGAAATTTTATTAGTCCAATATGAATAACATTGATGAGTACTCTCTTAAGCCAGGAAAGCAGTGGTCTATTATCAGGCCAGTATATTATTTGTTGTGGGAGCAACGGCTGTTGTTTATTTTGATAGGAATCGCCATCGCATCAACTTTCTTTATCCTTCAGCCTGGTTTTTTGGCTTCTAATGTTAATGAAAATGGAAGGTTTGTGCCCGACAAACCTCATTGGGTTGTTTATGAGACTCCTGTTTCTCGGTTTGCTCAGTATCATTCGGGTTCGATGGTGATTTCAGGGGCTAAAGTACCCCTAGGTTTGAAGAGAAAGTCGCTGCGAGTTGTCGTGACGGGTGGAGTTGGATTTGTTGGCAGTGATCTACTTGACAGGCTCATGGAAAGAGGCGACAGTGTTATTGTTGTCGACAATCTGCAAGACCTCATCCTACTTCAGAGAAAAGGTATGGTTGATGGACTCCCTGTTTTCCATAATGTTAAACTGGGTTGTGATGGATGTGCGTTAGGGAAAATGCATAGAGAAGAGTTTCCTTTGCATGTTAATAGAAAGGAAAGAGATATTTTAGAACTGGTGCATACAGACACCTACGGACCTATGCAAACTATGTCATTAGGAGGAGCATATTACTTTCTCTTATTTATAGATGATTGCACTAGATTTTCATGGATATACTTTCTGAGTAAAAAGAATCAAGCCTTTCAGTATTTTAAAGAGTTTAAATCCATGGTAGAAAAACAGGCAGGAAAAAGGATAAAAATTCTCCGCTCAGATCAAGGGGGAAAATACAGGTTGGGAGAGTTCGTGAATTTCTGCAAGCATCATGGGATTGTGCAACAGTTTACAATGCCCCACACTCCACAGCAGAATGGAGTGGTAGAACGAAAGAACAGAACTCTTGTGGAGTGCGCAAGGAACAGCTTCAAGGTAAGGGTCTATCAAATGGTCTTTGGACAGAAGCTATTAACACTGCTGTGTATTTAAAGAATAGGAGTCCTATTAAATGTCTAGGCTTCAAAGCCCCTTTTGAAGCATTGTTTGGATTCAAACCAGCAGTGAGTCACTTAAGAATATTTGGGTCAAAAGCTTATGCTCACATACCTAAGGCCAGATAGGAAGAAGTTAGATCCCAAAGCCCTGAAATGTATATTTGTTGGATATGGCACTGATTTCAAGGCATATAAGTTATTTAATCCTATGACTCACAAGGTTTTTCCAAGCAGAGATGTCATATTTCAAGAACAGGTTGAAGAAGGAAAGGAGGATTCTAACATTGATCGCCACATTCCATTGTTAATGGAAGAAAACAGTGAGGAAGATGAAGAGCAAGAGAAGAAACAAGAAGAAGAAGTAACAGGTAATGTAATCAATAATGCAAGCCTAGAAAAGGTTGAAATAGACAGATTTGAGGTAAGTCCCCTACCAAGGAGATCAAGTAGGAAGAATTGATTACCTTCTAAATTGAAAGACTATGCATTAATGTCAAAGATTTTAAACATTGTAGAACCTGCAAATTATGAGGAAACAAGTAAATCTGATGCATGGAGGGCTACAATGTATGAGGAAATACAATCAATAAACAGAAACCATACTTGGGATTTGGTTGAATTGCCTAAAGGTAAAACCCCCATAGGATGCAAATGGCTGTATAAACCAAAAATAAACGCAGATGGGAGTATAGAGAAACTCGAAGCTAGATTGGTAGCAAAAGGTTACTCACCAGCAAGAAGGAATAGATTTCAATGACACCTTTGCTCCTGTAGCAAAATTAAATACCATTAGAATGCTAATTTCCTTATCAACAAAACACAAATGGCAGCTACACCAGCTAGATGTTAAATCTGCATTTTTGAATGGTGACTTGAAGGATGAAATTTATTTAGTACAACCTGAAGGTTTTTTGAAAAAGGCACTTTATGGTTTAAAACGGGCACCCAGGTCGTGGTATGAGAAAATTGACTCAATTTTTGTACAGCATGGCCTTCATAGAAGCTTGAATGATCCAAATTTGTATACCAAGTTTAATAAACAGAGGCAAATTATTTTGATTTCTTTGTATGTAGATGATATGATCATAACACGAAATGCTAACAATCTGATCAAAGAAATCAAACATCAGATGTTACAAGTGTTTGAGATGAAAGATCTCGGAAATCTTCATTATTGCTTGGGATTGGAGGTATGGAAAGACTAGGCTCATTTTGTTTGAGAGAAGCAATAGTCAAAAGAGATATGTATTGAATATTGTAAAACTTGTGATAACATGGCTGATATTTTTACTAAGCCTCTTGGGCGTGTAAAGCTTGAATTGTTTAGAGGGATGCTAGGAGTCCATGATAATCCTTTCTCCATTAAGGGGGGGAGTTGAAAATAATTAATATTATTTTGTATTAATGGAGAAATGGTTACACAAGTTGTAACGTATCTCCTTAGTTTAGGATTTGTTCCTAGAGTTTAGGAGTTTGGTTGCAACTTCTTGGTCTCTAGTAATGTACTTAATGATGTAATTACTCACTTGATGGATGTAGAGTGTACGGAGAGAGTTCTCTTTGTTTGAGTGTAGTCTCCAGGTGCAGTACTCACCTGTGAGCTGCAACTATTTCTTTTTCAATTCAAGTCTGATTTTTATCTTAAGGAACCTGCTAATAATAAAACATAATTCGTGTGGAATTGTTTTGTAGATGAAGATTCAATAGTTGTGGTGGAAAACCAAAGACGCCTTCCATATCTCAGTCCGGTGGTTGCAAAATCGCTTGAAGGAAAATTTTAGAAAAATGCGTATGCTCCTCATATTTCACAGTGGACGATCCCCAGAATTTTATGTTGAGACCCAGTGTTTTGAAAAGGTTATCTCATCCATTTACTGGGGGTTTCTTTGATTGCGAGAGGTATAACAACAGTAGCAGCAATATTTAAAATTACTGCGGAATGGTTCATTGCCTCAAGTATACCGGCAACATTAGTAATAGTTGAAGTGCAAAGTTTGGAGACTGGGATTGTCACATTTTATATCAACCTCCTCTTAGACATTACTCCATTGTAAAACTCTGGTTAGAAGATAAACTTCATGGTTACATTACAAAACTTGAGTCTTTACAATTCCATTTAGAATCCCTCCCCATTCTATTCTCATGCGTTATGCCAGGCGGAACTTCAAAGAAAAAACATGACATAAACCAAATATAATTGAAATTTTATGGTTTTCTTTACACCAATAGTAAGTAGAGATTGAAGTGAGTTAGTGTAATTATATAATAAGTTTAATAGCTATAAAGAAGGATAGTCTAGCATCATTAATTTTCATTTATAAGTTGCAATTTAATAAATTTATTCACAATCTTGCATTTCATATATTGAAAAATATCACTTTTTATTATATCTTAAAATAGTAAGTAGAGATTTAAGTGAGTTAATGTAATTATATAATAAGTTTAATAGCTATGAAGAAGGATAATGTCACATCATTAGTTTTCATTTATAAGTGTAATTTAATAATTTATTTCATAATTTTTAATTAAATTATTTACAACACAACATTTCATTTCATACACAATGATATGGAAAATATCGCTTCTTATTATATGTTAAAAATAAATATAAGATTTATAATAAAAATATCTAAAATTTAGAATATTCTTTTCAATATATAAACAACTAGATAAACAACTATTTGCATAATTATTATGAGAGAATACAGATAAACAACTATTTACATAATTTTTATTAGAGAGAAAATAAAGATAAAAGGAAATATTAACCATAATAAATTACCCAAAATTTCACCTCAATACCCTCCTTCAATATTTCATAAAAAAGTAAGACTTCAAAAAATATTTAGTAAAATCATTTATATGATATTTCCACTAACCCTCACCCCAGTTTCTTATAATATAACCAATATTTCACTCTAATCTCATGCTTGTCCTCATATTAATAATCCTTTACTTTACTATTAGGTGGGAATTTTTTATTTTATTATTTTTATT
>APFE030747506.1:0-40786 GCA_000404065.3 Pinus taeda | reverse complement strand
ATATTTAATACATAAGAAAATTTTAAGTGTAAAAAATATGCTGCGAAAAAAAAAGGTGTATTCTGCATCACCACCTTTGAAAATCGGTTGAATTTTTTGCTACCTCAACAAAACGGGTAATCATGTCAGTTCTCGTTTCAAAGTTTACATTGTTGCACCTAGGGTCATATCGATGGAGTGCCTGACCTGATAGTGCAGAGGTACCCCCGTAGGTGAGGCAAAAATGTCCCTGTACTCCTCCACAACCATATCCATTTGCTACTGCTGTGTGGAGGAGCCTTGTTTTGAAGCAGTGGCAATAATATTCTTCTTTCCCCGAGGGAGAATCACAAGGAAAATAAATTTCATGGTCTGTGAAATGATCTTATTGCATTGCTTTGCAGAGACCAAAGAGATGGTGGTAGGCAGGGCTACCCCCAGTATCTTTCACAATTTTTGCCTAAAGTAATAATCACAGAGCGAGGTTTAGAATCATATACAACATGCCTCTTGCACAAGAATGGTTGTCCTAATAATACATCACAAACTTCAAGAGGAGCAACATCACACAATACCTCATCAGTGAAGGAATTAATGCTGTAGGGATGACAACACTGCTAGCTGACACAAATATCTTGTCCTTGGTGAAGCCACCCAATGGTGTACAACTACGGATGTGTTGTAGTCGGTAGACCTAGCTGCTTCACGAACTCTGTTAAAATGAAGTTCTTTTATCTCCTGTTGTTGACAATAAACTGTAGTGGAGAACCCTTCACCCACCTCTGTGAGTGGAAAAGGTGTTTCCCCTCCTCTGGATCTTTAGGCTCATTCTTTTGTATCTTGGTGGTGGACATGGTGGCACTGGGCTTCGTGTCAATGATCTGCTTTCCTTTCTCATTCCCTTTATTGGGTTCCGAATCAGAGTCAGAACATGCATTTGATTCAGAAGCCTTCAGCTCAACCACCAGTGACTGCTTGGCCCGACACTCACTTGTGTTATTAGTGGAGCTTTTATAAAACTCACCATTTTTTTGTGTCCTTGTTTGTCTTCCATGTGTTGTTCTTTTCTTGTGGCTTCAGTGGGTTGTCCTAGGTCGCCCTGCCTTGAACTTGTCCTTTTCTTTGCGGTTTGGGGAGGCCTTTCCCTTGCTTCAGATTCGCAGATCCAAAGTCTCGTTTCTTTTGTTTAAACTTCTGCTCAATCTTGACAACGTATTGGTACGCCGTGCCGAACAAGGAGATGTCCAGAAACCCTATCTCGTCTTAGATGTATCTTTGTAGACAACCGTGGTACTTGAATACCAAATGTTGCTCAGGATCCTTGATACCCAACTTCATGCGAAGGGTATGAAAAATATTGGTAAACTCCGACACATCTTGGTCCTTTCCCTCCCACAACATGGTCCACTTTATGTATTTATACTCATAGCTCCTGACATGGTAGTACTGCTCCTTGATGGCGTCCTGGAATGAATTCCAAGTGGGTGCGGCTAAAAATGGTGAGGGTGTACTTTCATCCTTCTTCTTATAGTAGGTTTCCCACTAGCCCTTAACGTGGGGGGTGGCTTTGAGAAGTGCAAAAGTAACATTTTCTCAACTAGAAAAATCATGAATAGAAAAATATCCTTCTAGTGGATATAACCATTTATCTACGACATCCACATCTATATGAGCTTCAAATATTGGAATGTCAAAGTTAACTTGTACCTTAAAGGGCGTGGAGCTTCCAGAGTGGCTACTCGAAGAAGATGCGTCACCTTTCGATATTTGCTGAAGGTTTTGGGAAAAGTTGTTCATCATAACATTCCTTTTTCACTGAAGGGCTTCTTCGAGCAAGATTTTAGAAGGATCTCCTACCCCCTCGTCTTTATTCTCTTCTTCCATGGGAGTCTGTCAGGATTTGCGAGACTGGCCTTGCAAACGTTCGACGAGTTCGAGCCCTAACTCCTTATATCCAAACCTCGTTGGGGACATACAAAGAAAAACAAAGAAAGAGAAAACCAATCTCATATCACTGATCCAAACTTAAACAAGAACGCAACAAATCACATATATAACTATAAATATAGAGATGCAACAGAAGTAACACTTCATTTCATTAATACCAAATACTAAAATATGCTTACAAACAGAATGGAAATCAACTAGCTTGAGCGGTGGTAGCATATCTTTGAGAAGATATGTGGTGGCTACATGCCTCTGAACTATGTTATAATGATGCTCTAAGGCCTATTTATTATTAAGGAACAATGGAAAACTCTAAACATCCAAAAACCTAACCCTAGGAGATGAAGAGCCAAAACTATGGGCCCCATTTGGGTAAATTGGTACATCAACTTCGTGGGGTCATAACTTTGGTATACGATCTCCATTTGATGCAAAAAATACCTCACTAGAAATACTTATCTGCGGAATACAACTTTTGAATGCAAATATGAAACAAAGACTCATGTTTGCCCAGTTTTTCCCAAAAATGTCGTTTAAGGCCTCCAAACGACTCTGGAATTTCAGGACTTGAAAGCTTGCCAAAAATAGTAAATTGTGTTACAATTAAGGAAACTGAAAAACTAAAAGAGATAGTGTTGGGGGTCCAAGTGGAATAGGAGGGTGGACACCAATATCCACCTAGATCAGTCCCCCCCCCCCTAGGAAGTAATGGTCCCCATTGCATTGAGTACCTGTATGAGATGGGGAAACTTTTGCTGAGCTTGGTCCCTAGTGAGCCACTTGCATTGGTGCAAGAGTTGGCCAAATTTCACAACATGATATAGTTGGATCTTCTGGTAGCGAGTGTTCTCGATCTGTGTCCATGATCCGATCACTTGTGGCCTGTTCCATGTAGTCTAGGTTTCACTATGTTGGTGTGAGTTGTTTTGCAATGTCGGATGTGTCGAACAATGGTGGATAGTATGGCCAAAGGCAGTCTACACTGAACACTAGGTGCAGACCAAGAAACAATGGAATGCTAAGCTCGAAGGCATTGTCCCCTACAGCCTCGGTGATGATGTATGGCCCATATCGGAGTGGGTGAAACTTGCAGTGGGGTCTAGGGAGGCACTCCTTCTGCAAATGTAGCCAAAATTGTTTGCCCGCCTGGAACTTGTGCAACACCCGATGCTGATCATTGCACTGCTTGTACTTAGCATTGGATATATGTCATATATATCATAGGCATGTTGATAGATGTGTTGAATGTGCTCAATGAAGCTGTTAGCCCTGTTGGCTTCAGACTGGACGTGAGATGAATTTGCCTAAGTAGCTGCAAATGGTATGGCCATATAAATGGGACATAATGGATGGAATCGTAACCCTACCTAAAAGGGGTTGTGGCCCATTGAGCTGTGGAGAGCTCTGTTGTAGGTGTGCTAGACATACATCAGGCTTTCATCCCATGTGCGTGGATGCTTCGAGTTGTACATGCGCAGAATGTGTACGATCATTCGGTTGACGACCTCTATTTTTCCATTAGTTTGGGGATGGAAATCCATGGAATTAGTGAGTTTGGTACCCAGCATCGACCAGATACTTGACCAAAATGCACTTAGGAATCTGCCGTTCTGATCTGAGACAATGGACTCTGGGATCCCAAAGTGTACCCACACTCACTCAAAGAAGAGCTTAGTAATGGCCTCTGCTGTGATAATTTTCTTTTCGGTCACCATAATGGCCATCTTAGAGAATCTGTTGATGACCATGAAAACACAGTCGTTGTCTTGCTCTGTAGAAGGAAGGCCCGACATGTAATCCATGGAGATGGATTTCCAAGGTACAATAGGAGAATATAGGCCTTACTTCTTAATGGTTGGTTTGGCAATGGCATAGAGAGTGCAAGATTTAATGTACCTCTCAACATCCCGATGAAGTTTCAAGCAATAAAAATACTTCTCTAGTACTGTTATTGTTTTCTCTACTCCAAAATGTCCAACGACCCGACTATAATGCGCCTCCCAAATGATATTGGCAAACTCACTTGAAGGAAGACAAATGTGTCCCAGCTGGCATAACAGTGCATCCTGGAGGTGAAAATTTTGAACTTGATTACCTTATAGGAGTGTTTGGTATATGTTGTTGAATTCTGAATTGCTCTTGTAAAGATGCAGCCACCACGAAGTCTCGTGCCCACAGGAGTCGAGCACAGTGATTAACACCATGACTATTGGTTGGCTGAGGAAATATGCAACATTATTGGTGCTTCCCTTCTTGTACTTTATGTTCAAATGGAATTGTTGCAGGAATGTGGACCATTTCTGATGGCCATTGTTCTGCAACTTCCCTTGTGTCTGTATGAAATGCAGGGGCCAGTGTTCTGTATGGATGATCGTTTCCGCCTCCAGAATGTAATGCTTCTATTAATGAAAAGCCCACACAATGGAATACATTTCTTTTTCATATGTGGGATACTTTCAGACTGTGTCTGAAAGTGTCTCACTATGGTAAGCCACTAGATGCCTATGCTGAGTAAGAAATACACCAAAACATAGTCGGAGGCATCTATCTCAATCTCAAATGGTTGCTGCAGGTATGGTAATGTGAGCACTGGTGTAGAGCAAAGGTGCTTCTTCAACTCGACAAATGCCCTCTGTTGGGTTTCATACCAAAATAAATTTTCTTTCACTCTGCCCTTGGTGACTTGACTTAAAGGCCAAGTGATATGAGAGAACCCCAACACAAAGCTTTGGTATAAATTGGCAAGGCCCAGAAAGCTGTGAAGCTCTGTTAGAGTGGTCGGCGTTGTCCAATCCGAAATGACTTGTATCTTGGTTGCGTCCACATGCTCACCATGCTCATTAGTGATGTACCCTAGATATTGAACTTGGGTCATGTCAAAAGTGCATTTCTCTAGATTGGCACACAATTTTTGTTGTAGCAGGGTTCAAAGGACCTGTTGAATATGGTGGAGGTGCTCTTTCCAAATTTGGATGAAGATCAATATGTCATCTAAATACACCACCACGAATGCAATGGTGAAGGGTCACAAGATGTTGTCCATCAATCTCATTAAGGTTGCAGGGGCATTCGTCAACCAAAAAGGCATGACCAGCCATTCGAAAAGACCCTTTTTGGATTTGAAGGAAATATTCCACATATCAGAAGGTTCGATAGGCATCTGGTGATTATAGGACTTCAAGTCAATCTTGCTGAAATTCCCCCCCCTTGAGTTGGTCCATAAGGTCATCAATCTGTGTGATTGAGTACCTATTCCAAACAATGATGTTGTTCAGCACCCGATAGTCAATACATAGTCTCCAGGTTCGTCCCTTTTTTGTACCAATACAATCAGGCTCCCATAGGGTGAGGATCTTGGCCTGGTGTGCCCTTTCTACAACAACTCCTAGATCTGCCTCTTGTTCTCCAAAACAGAGTGTCGATAGATCGGTCCATTGGGGACTAACACACCAGGGATCAGATCGATGGAGTGGTTGACCTGACAATGCAAAGGTACCCTCGTAAGTGAGGTGAAAATGTCCTTATACTCCTCCATGACCATATCCATTTGCTGTTGCTATGTGGAGGAGCCTTGTTTGGAATTCGTGGCCACAATCTTCTTCTTTCCCTGAGGGCGAATCATAAGGAAAACACATTTCCTGGTCTGTGAAATGATCTTACTGCATTTCTTTGCAGAGGCAAAAGAGATAGCGGTAGGGGCTACCTCCGCTATCCTGCACAATTTATTGCCAAAATTAATAATCATAGAGCATGGTCTAGACTCATATACAACATGCCACTTCCACAAGTATGGTTTTCCTAATAATACATCACAAACTTCAAGAGGAGAAACATCACACAATACCTCATCTGTGAAGGGCTTGATGTTGTAGGGAAGACGACACTGCTGACTGACACAGATATCTCGTCCTTGGTGTAGCCACCCAATGGTGTAAAGATACATATGTGCTATTATCAGTAGACCTAGTCGCTTCATGACCTCTGGTGAAATGTTGTTCTTTTGGCTCCCTCTTTCGACAATGAACTGCAGCTGAGAACCCTTCACCCACATCTGTGACTGGAAGAGGCGTTCTCCCTTCTCTAGATCTTCATGCTCATTCTTCTGTATCTTGGTGGTGGCCACGGTGGCATTGGGATCCACATCAATGATCTGCTTCTCTTTGTCAATCACTTTGTCGGGTTTTGACTCAGAGTCGGAACATGCGTATGATTCAGAAGCCTTTAGCTCGGCCACCAGTGACTGCTTGGCTCGAAACTCACTTGTGTTGTGAGTGGACCTCTTATGGAACTCACACCATTTTCTCGTGTCTTTCTTTGCCTTCGCGGTGTTGTTTTTTTCTTGCGGCTTTGGCGGGTTCCCTTGGGTCACCCCACCTTGGTTTTGTCCTTTTCTTTGCAGTTTGGGGGTGCCTTTCCCTTGCTTCAGATTCGTAGATCCAAAGTCTCGCTTCTTCTGTTTAAACTTATGCTCAATCTTGACAGTGTATCGATACACTGTGCCGAGCGAGGATATGTCCAAGAAGTCCATATCATCTTGGATGTATCTGTGTAGACAATTGTGATACTTGAGTACCAAATGTCACTTAGAATCCTTGATACCCAACTTCATACGAAGAGTATGAAAACAATTGGTAAACTCCGACACGTTTTGGTCCCTTCCCTTCCGTAGTGTGGTAAACTTTTTGTATCTATCCTCATAGCTCTCGACAAGGTATTACTACTCTTTGATGGTTTCCGAGAACGAATTCCAAGTGGTTGCCTCTTAAAATAGTGAGGGCATACTTTCATCCTTCTTCTCACAGTAGGTTTCCCACCAGTCCTTGACGTGGGGGGCGAATTTGAGAAGTGCAAAAGTAATCTTTTTGGCAGTAGAAAAATCATGAACAAAAAAATATTTTTCTATCAAATTTAACATTTAGCTACGACGTCCATATCTATCTAACCTTCAAATATGGGGATGTCAAAGTTAACTTGTACCTTAAAGGGCATGGGGCTTCCAGAGTGGCTGCTAGAAGAAGATGCGTCACCTTTGGGTATTTGCTAAAGGATCTGGGCAAAGTTGTCCATCATCTCGTTCTTCTGTCACTCAAAGGCTTCTTCGAGCAAGATTTTGAAAGGATCCCTTTCCCCCTCATATTTCTTCTCTTTCGCCATGGGAGGCCGTTGGGATTTGCGAGGTTGGTCTTGTAAATGTTCGACCAATTCGAGCCCTAAATCCTCATATCTCGACCTCATTCGAGACATGCAAAGAAAAATAGAGAAAGAGCATACCGCTCTGATATCACTGATCCTAACTTAAACAGGAACGCAATAAATCACATATATAACCATAAATAAAAAAATGTAGCAGAAATAACACTTCATTCCATTAATACCAAATACTGAAATATGCTTACAAACAAAATGGAAATAAACTAGCTCGGGTGATGGTAGCTTATCTCTGAGAAGAGATGTGGCGGCTACATGCCTTTGAACTGTGTTATGATGAGGCTTGAAGGCCTATTTATTATTAAGAAACAATGGAAAACCCTAAACATCCAAAAACCTAACCCTAGGAGATGAAGCACAAAAACTATGGGCCCTGTTTGGGTAAATTGATATGTTAACTTCCCGAGGTTGTAATTTGGCATAAGATCTTCATTTGACGTGCACAATACCTCGTTAGAAATATCTATTCTAGGACTACAACTTTTGAATGCAAACATGAGTCAAAGACTCATGTTTGACCGATTTTCCCAGAAAATGTCATTTAGGGCCTCTAAACGGCTCCGAAAGTTAAGGACCCGTAAAAATGCCAAAAATAGTAAATTGTGCTATAATTAAGGAAACTAAAAAACTGAAAGAGATAGCGTTGGGGGTCCAAGGGGAGTAGGCGGGTGGACACCAATATCCACCTAGATCAATATAGTTGAAGTGTGTACATTGTTAAGGGAGGAAAGGCAAAACAATTAGAAAGGAAGTCATGAGATAATTTATTGGTCACTTGATGGTATGATGGATTTGATACTGATCTAGAAGTTCAATCTCCCCAGATTGGATAGAGGGAGGTATAGTTGGATCTACATTGATTTGACAGATATTATTGCTGACAAAGATGCTACTAATGGTTAGTGGAAAGTGTTACAATTTTTTTAAAAGGATGAAGGTAAAAACCGCGTCATGAAGATAGACTGTAAAAGTGTTTGGTTCCATAAGATGTTTCACTTGATGATATGATAAGAACTATGCGAAGATTAACATCCAGGAAGGTTAAAAATCGGTATGTTGTGATGCAATATTGGAGCCCTGCAACTACAACTAGATCTCCAAGTAAGAACAACTAGCTGATGAATGAGACAAGTTGATGCTTGTGGTTATATCTCCCTAGTATGAGAGGGAGAAAGGATCTCCATGAAAGGGAGTGATGACAAACACCATATTCTTCATGTGCCATGCACTAGGATAGGACTAATAACCGTAAGTATAGTGAAGGAACTGGTAGGTAGAATGTAGGACTGGATAAGCATCTGTTATCAATACTCCTTGAGGATTGGGAATCCAAGATAGGAGTAGTCCTGAGGACTGCTACTCTTTGAGAATAGGACAGGGTGTCCAAGATAAGAGTAATCCTGAGGAGAACTGACATTCTTTGAGGATTGGGAATCCAAGATAAGAATAATCCTATAAGGACATACTTGGTGAACATTCAAATGAGGTATGTGCCTTGAGAGGCGGTGGTGGTGGTGTCCAAATGTATGCCTCCCAACATTATGCTCTAATCTAGTGGAGAGTTAGAGCTTGTCAGTCAAGGCCTTGCTATTTTAAAATTGACAATGGTGGTTATGATGTTGATTCTTATCAATTCGAACTTTTCTTATGAGAATATTTCAATTTGAGAGTATCCTTGTATCCTGTTGTGTAATTATAAATACCTCCCTAGATAAGAGGGAGTGTTGAAAAGTGTAACTAGGTTCGATCTTCATAATTATCATTGTACTTATATCATTATGTATTTTATGAAAAAATAAATAGAAGAAAAAGAAAAATTATTATTATTATTATTATTATTATCATCATTATCTAGTCAAAGCATGTTCTTCATGCTTCTAGGGTCAAAAGAAAATTTGTCATGAGTCAAAGTCCCATTTTTACTATTTTGTTTTGTTTTGTTTTGTCTTTGTTTTTGTTTTTGTTTTTGTTTTTATTTTTTTGTTTTTGTTTTTTTTTATCTGAGTCAAAAAGAGTTTTTTTGTCCCCAAAAGACCAAGTCGGCCCTGGAAAGGACCTATTCAACCTCTTGGATGTTAATTTGGTAGCTCAGGGACAAATTCACTCCCTTGGACAATCTTCCTCATCAAGAAAGACCCGACTTAGCTCTTGGAAGAATTTAACTTGGTTAAGAAAAAATTTAATTTTTGAAGTAAAACCCACAAGTACACAAAATTACAAGTTTGCATGGACAAGGAAATTCGACCTCCTTGGACACATACAAATACACCTCATGTCACATCATTCAGAGGATCATCATCCCTCATCTTTTTCTCTTGGAGGTTCAACTTCTTCTGAAAATTGCAGATCTCTTTTACACATGCTAGTGACCAGTGTTGACTTTTTGGAGTTTGGGATTAGTTTGACTTGGTTTGGCTAGAGATTTTTCATCTACTTTGGAGGCCGAAATCTTTGGTAAGGAGGACAAAATTTTCTGGGTACTTTCACCTTGGTTGACTGCAAATCTACAACTAGTGTTTCATCAGACTTTGACTTTGAATTTGACCAAATTTTGAGGATTATTTTAACTACACTTCAACCAACATTCAAGGATGCAAATTTTCGTTGTTGATCGAGCTGTTTTGGAGGTCTTTTGACCATTTGGGACTACTACAACTGTTGTTGACTTTGACTAGAATTTCATATTTGACTTGTTGACCAAATTTGACTATTGGGCTCATCTTTTGGATATTGATTGGTTGGTTTTGTTGGTTAATCAAAGTTTTGACTTTGAATCTCGATTGATGAATTGGAACATTGTAATCTCTCTGCTAAACATTTGATGACTATCTAATAGAATAATTTGAAATGGTTTTCCCCCTTGTGGGTTTTTTCCCTCGTCTTTGACCAAATATCATGTCTCTAGTTGTTAATCTTAGTTGTTTTATATTGAACATTGCATTTATTGTTCTATATACAATTGCTATTTCTCATTGGAAAATTAATTTTGTTTAAAAGTGATTGCTAATTAAAGAAATAATTGGCCTATGTGATTGTACTAAGCATAGAGCAGTAGAAAATTAACATGGTGTCAACACTGAGGTGAAGGAAAGCCTAAGGAAACAAGAGACGAGCAATCATATTTGGAAGAAGCTAAAGAAGCCTATTTGACTTGGTCAAGATGTCTACCTCTTACTTCAAGGATACAGAGAAGTTGGGTGACTCATCAAACTTTGTTGCTTGGAAGATTAGGTTGGAAGTAATATTGAATGAAAATGATGTTTTGGAATGTGGAAGGAAAAGTATCTGAGCCACCGGAAAATGCTCCTACTACTACCATGTCCAAATACAAGAAAGGTGAGCTCAAAGACAAGAAAATTCTTAATGATTCTTTGAAAGATCATTTGTTTACTTATGTTGGTAAAGTGAAGAAGTCTAAGGATATCTTTGATAAGCTGGTTAGGATGTATGAGGTCAACAATTTGAATCACATCCTTTCCTTGAAGAATCAACTTAAGGACATCAAGATGAATAAGGGGGAATCTATGCAATCCTATGTCATGAGGATATCCCAATTGAGGGATCAATTGCAGACTATTGGTGAGCCTATATTTGATGGAGAAATGGTGTTGGTCACTCCTCAAGGTATTCCTCCTTTGGGAAATATTCATTACTACTATATGCAAAAATGAAAAGTTATCAAAATTTGATGAGCTCATTGGTAACTGTACTCAAGAAGAAACCATAATGATATCAAGAGGGAAAATTCAAAAGTATGAAGAAGGAGAGCTCTCTGCATTTGATGCACAAGACAAGAAGAGAAAAAGGAAGAGGGAGACCATTTGGTTCAAGGAAGCTTGTCCCTAAATCAAAGGACTCCCATAGAAGAGGAAGGAGAATTGAATGCTTAAATTTCCATAGACATGTCCAATTTGCTCGATATTGTCCAAAAGGGAGATACTCCAAGATCCAACTACAACAACAATTGTGGCTTCAACAACAATAGGTTCGATGATAGAAGAAGAGGAGATGATCGAAGAATAAAAGATGATAGAAGAAGAAGAGATGCTCCTGATGATCGTGAAGAAGACAATCGTCCTCAAAATAAGTCAATGAACTCTAGGTATGGAATAAATGCAACTACTACTCAATATGAATATATTCTTATTTCCGCTCTTTCTAGTTTATCTCCTCCAGATTTGTGTGATACATGGTTGGTAGATAGTAGTGATGAAAACTTGACTAAACTGAGAGGGGGAGATGGAGTGAATCAGTCTAGTATATTCATGGACATTAAAATTATTTTCATTAAACTCATTAACTGAAACATTACATGAGTATCTCAACAAATAGTGACCAGCAAATTGAATATGTGAACAACAAGTAATAAGCAAACCAAAACATCACATCAACACATAATAACAACACATATTGACACCAGATATATGTGAAAACCCATAAACGGAGAAAACCATGATTTTATTATTGTTGTGATGCAAAGGCAAGCTCCTACTCCTTATTACATCTCATATTTTGTAGGCTCCAACCTACAGGAGGCTGCTACCTCAATTTTCTGCAAGCTGCAACATGCAAGGAAGCTCCAACTCCCATATGTTTTATGTAGGCTACAACCCACAGGAGGTTCCTACCTCAAAAGGCTCCAACCTAATTTTTATCAAGATAGTACTTGAAAGGAGACTACAATCCCCTTATGAAAACAAGAAATAACAATGTGTTGGTTTAACTAGTCATAAATTCTGCATATCTCCATCTTCAGTTTTTCCTCTTCTTCCCTTCAATTTTTCTTCACATTAGTTTTATATGTGCCAAGTAACTAATGCATAATACCTCAATCAAATCTCCCACATTATCCCTCTCTCTAACCTCTTTGCTCTCCAACCTTGCACAAATTTATAAATTATCTTTGATGGTTGTTCGCATTCCACTCACATGAATATGAAATGACAAGACTATTGAAGAATCTAGGACAATTGGGTATAGTAGGATTCTTCATTACTTGATAACAATTTGTGGAGTCTTTTTACTTTTTATTGTTAGCTTAATCTTCTTCTTCTTCTTCTTATTGATGCATGTGAGTGTACTTCATCAAATTGATACCAAAACATAAGAACAAGAACACAAGATGTTGGTTCTCTGCCAGGGCCAAAACCTCCCTTATTTTGACAGCAAAACCCTTTGGTAACTTTTCTCTTATTGAAGCTTCTTTCTTGATCAATGACAAACCCTCAACCCTTGACTATGTTGAAAATAGTGTAACTAGGTTCGGTCTTAATAATATCAATGATGTAATTTTGTATCAAGAAATTTTTATATTTTTACGTGAGACATGGGTTTCATGCTCAAGAAGTTTCTTGGTCTAGTTGTGGCTCAAATTGAGAACCTTAGATGAGTCATGTACAATGAAGACATTCATGTATTATTATTACACCTGTAAATTTAATTGATGTAAGTCAAAATCCTTCTAGATCATCAATGAAATACTCCAACATGTACCCATGGAATTGATGCAAAGAAAACTGCTTGAAATAATTCTGGAACCCTCTTATTATGTTGGCCTAATCAAGGATCACATCGGCCTAATGAAAGTATCACTTTTGCCTAGAGAAGAAGATGCAAGCCTATATAAAGGTAGCATTGATACCTCCTCAACACACATTCATTCTCACTCATTTCATGAAGGAAAATAAAAGTGAAAGGGTCGAAGATAAAGTAGCCGCAATCAATGAGGAAGTTTGTTCCCGCATCTGAGTTTGTCATCATTTTGTTAACACATGTGACATTCTGATCTGATCTAGGGCATCAAATTATATAAATATGTTGTTGGGTTAAATGTCTGATCTAGTCGCAGTTTGAAGGTGGAAGCCATTGCTAAGGAGATCAAAGTCATCAAAAGGCTAGAAGAGCCCTAACTCTCCTAGCACATCTGCCTATGTTTTGAAGCGAAAGGTTCTGTTCTCTCTGCCCTAGAACAATCATTCCTTTGGCATCATGAAATCTTAGATCAAGCTAAATTCAATAGTTTGTCATATGTATGATGGGTCTAGAAGAAGTGAGAGGATAAGAGGAGGCTAGATGAGCCTTTCCTACACCACATTTGTTGTCTGTCATACTCTTGTTGCAGACCTTCTATACTGTCCAGAATTGCAGAAAGAGACAAAGTGTTTGGGTACATGTTTGGAGGTATTGTCATTTGATGTTGAAGGCATTGTTGAGTCATAGTTTGGGTCTTGGAATTCCTTAATAAATATTCTATAAGAAAGAGTTCAAAGGGTTTATCCTCACTATTTGGAGAGGTTTTTTCCCTGGCTTGGTGTGAATATCTTGTGTACTTGTGCATTTTGATCTTCTTTTTTTGATAGCTGGTTGATGATGATAACACATGTTAATAATAAGAAGCAAAATCTAAGGAAATAATATTCCAAGCAATTATCATAGTTAAGAGAAAGTGAATATTTAAATTGCCCTTAAATTTCTCAACATGGTATCAAAGGGTGGTTCTACAAAGGGTGTGAAGAAGATAATCTTCCTCATGAAGAAATTGACTAGCCTCGGATCAGCTATGCCAAGTTTCATTGGTCTAAAGATCAAGCAAGTATGGTTTTATTTGATCTCCAAAATTGATAGATCTACAGAAGATGATGGCTTATTCTCTACAATCTCGGGCACATTCCAAGATGAGAACATTTGGGTAATAGACAATGGAGCTTCGAGACATATGATGGGACATCATCATCAAATCAAGATTCTCTCCAAGGGAAAGTATTCTTATTCTGTGGAGCTTTGGGACAACAAAAATTATCTGGTAAAAGGCATCAGATCTACCTCCATCAAGCTTGAAGACGGAAGCAACATTCATCTCAACAACATCCTTTATGTTCCAGGTCTTTGCAAAAATCTTATTTCTATTTCATCTTTAGAAGTGTCCGAGAAGGTAGATTATATAGATTGGCTTCTCCTACAAATCAAGCACTTGTTCATATTGAAATTAGTCCATGTGAATTATGGTATAGAAGATTGGGTCACCTTCACTTCAAAATTATTCCAACCCTAAATTCCATAGCAAATGGAATCCCGAATCTCAAGGAAGAACATGAAGGTGTACGTAAGGGTTGTGCATTAGGAAAGATTGCAAAGAAACCATTTGGACATAGTACATCACGTGCTAAAGAGATACTTGATCTTATACAATCTGATGTTTGTGGTCCCATGACCAAATCTCTTAGAGGACATCTATACTATGTCACCTTCATAGATGACCACTCCAGGAAAACTTGGGTTTACCTTCTTAAATCCAAAGATGAGGTATTTTCAAAATTTCAAGAATTTAAAGCTAAAGTGGAAAATCTCACAGAAAGAAAGATCAAGACTTTAAGATTTGACAATAGTGGAGAATACACTTCTAAGGAAATTATAGCCTTCTCCAAGGAGGCTGGGATTAAGAGGGAGCTCATAGTTCCATATAATCCAGAGCAGAATGGAGTAGCTGAACGGAAGAATAGGGCCATAGAAGAAAGTGTCAAGGCAATGCTTCATGACCAAGATCCATCGAAATTCCTATGGGGCGAAGCAATGAAGATTGTTGTCTATATTCAAAATAGAAGTCCCCACAGGTATCTAAATAATCAAACTCCCGAAGTAGTTTTCTCTGGAAAGAAACCTACTGTGGACCATCTCCAAATATTTGGATGTATGGTATATATCAACATTCCCAAGGACAAAAGGAAGAAGCTAGATCCAACAAGCAAGAAGGGGATATTTGTGGCATATAGTAACTCATCCAAGGCTTACAAAATCTACATCAAGGAAGGACATCAAATAGAGGTAAGCCGAGATGTAATCTTTGATGAAAATGTTGCATTCAAAAAGTCAAAAGATATTTCATCTGATTCCAATGAAGAAGATATTCCTATATTTGAGGAAGAAGTAAATAAATAAGAAGAAGATCCTCATCAAGAAGATGAAGGTCCTAACAAACCTATCACTATCCCTGAAAAGAGGAAGAGACCTAATTGGTTGACCTCCACACTTCAAGATGCTGAAAGACACTAGGAAAGTGGAAAATTTAGAGAAAGCAAGAAACTTAAAAGGTACTCTGGGTATGCAGCCTACATGTCAAAATTGATAGAAGATGAGCCATCCACATTTGAAGAAGCTTCCAAGCACTCTGAATGGAAGTCTGCCATGAATGAGGAATACCAATATATATGAAGAACGGTGTTTGGGAAATTGTTCCTAGACTAGAAAACAAATATGTGGTAACCTTGAAGTGGATTTAAAAAATCAAGCATGTTATGGATGGGGGCATAGACAAATACAAAGCCAGGTTTGTGGCCAATGGGTTCTCTCAAGAAGAAGGAATTAACTACAAAGAAACCTTTGCTCCTACAAAAAGATATACAACCATCCGTTCACTGATTTCTCTGGCAACATCCATGAAGTGGAAAGTTCACCAAATGGACGTAAAGACTACATTTCTGAATGGAACCATAGATGAAGAAGTCTACATTGAACAACCTTTGGGATTCGAAGTTAAGGTTAAAGAAGGTTATGTTTGTAGGTTTAAAAATGCTTTGTATCACCTCAAGAAAGCACCTAGAGCATGGTATGCCAGGATGGATGCTTATATGAAAAGACTAGGCTTTATCAAAAGTTCAGTTGATCCCAACCTCTAAATGAAAGTAGTAAAATATGATCCTGTCATCATCTTACTGTATGTAGATGATCTTCTACTAACTTGTGTAGAAGAACATATTTAGGAATGCAATAAACATTTGACTACAAAATTCAATATGAAGGATTTGGGATCCATGCACTATTATATGGGACTGGAAGTATGGCAAGAACCCAATGTGATTTATTTGGGTCAAGGGAAGTATGTAATTGAAATTCTCAAGAGGTTTGATATGAGGGAGTGCAGGCCTATGACAACTTCTATGATTACAAACCTGAGACTGTTAAGAAACTCTTAATCCAGTCTGGTGGATCCCACAACGTACAAGCAATTAATTGGATCCCTTTTGTACTTGGTAAATACTCGGCCATATATATGTTTTGCAGTGAATGTTCTCAGTCAGTTACAGATGGAGCCTTTTCATGATCATTGCGTAGAAGCCAAGCATATACTGAGATACTTGAGAGGAACCATATATCGCTACCTAAAATATGATAAAGGAAAATATGTAATCCTAACATGATTCACTGATTCCGATTGGGGAGGCAGCGAGAAGGATGGAAGGAGCACTACCAGAGGATGCTTCAGTCTAGGATCCTTGATGGTCTCTTGGATGAGCAAGAAGTAAGAGACAATTTCCTTAAGTAGTGTTGAGGTTGAGTATGTAGTAGGATGTGAAGTCAGCCAGGAAGCAATCTGGTTGAGGAAATTGTTATCTGACTTGTTTGTTGGACTGTTGGCCCCTACAACTATTTATTGTGATAATACCAGCTATATAAGATTGTCTGAGGACCCAGTGTTTCATGGGAAGACAAAGCACATTAATAAAATATATCATTATATTCGGAAGTTGGTGCAAGATGGTGTGCTGAAGTTGGAGTATGTTCCCATTGAAGAGCAGATTGCTGACATATTAACGAAAATTCTTCCGAATAAGAATCTTGTGTATTTTAGAGACAATCTTGGTTTGGTTGACATGTCGTCCCTATTTGAGCGGGAAAGATAGACACTACATTTTTGTCTTCCAAGAATGAAGAAGAAATGGAGGATTGAGTTATCATCTGGCATTTGACACTCTTTGAGGATGTGGTAGGGAATCCAAGATAAGAGTGGGCAAGAGGACCAATATTCTTGAGGGTTGGGAACTCAAGATGATAATAGTCCTAGTAGGGCATGCTCAGAGAACACCAAGGTGGGTATGACCCTAAGAGAGACAATGATGAGTGTGCCTATAAGTCATTGATCTTGCCAAGATTGTCTTTTGATCTATTTGAGAGATAGAGCGGTTAGTCAAGGGCTTTCTATATGGAAACAATGTTGGTTGAAATGATGCTAGAACATATGGATAACTAATCTGACTCTTTTCTTATGAGAACTCTTGTATTGAGAATGTCCATGTACCATGTATATATGAATACCTCCCTAGTTAAGAGGGAGTGTTGAAAATAGTGTAACTAGGTTCGGTCCTCATAATATCAATGATGTAATTTTGTATCAAGAATTTTTTATATTTTTACTTGAGACATGGATTTCATGCTCAAGAAGTTTCCTGGTCTAGTTGTGGCCCCAATTGAGAGCCTTAGATGAGTCATGTAAAATGAAGAAAATCATGTATTATTATTACACTTTTGAATGTAATTGATGTAAGTCAAAATCCTTCTAGATCATCAATGAAATACTCCAACATGTACCCATGGAATTGATGCAAAGAAAAATGATTGAAATAATTATGGAAGCCTCTTATTATGTCGGCCTAATCAAGGATCACATTGGCCTAATCAAGGATCACATCGGCCTAATCAAGGGATCATGTTAGCCTAGAGAAGAGGAGGAAATACTATATAAAGGCAACATTGATACCTCCTCAACACACATTCATTCTCACTCATTTCACGAAGGAAAAGCGAAGTGAAAGGGTCAAAGATAAAGAATATGCAGTCAATCAAGAAGTATGTTCCCTCATCCAATTTCATCATCAAGCTGTTCACATGTGTGACATTTTGATATGATCTAAGGCATCACCTTATATAAGTATGTCATTGGGTTAAAGGTATGATCTAGCTGCACTTTGAAGTTGGAAGCCATTACCAAGGAGATCGAAGTCATCAAAAGGATAGAAGAGCCCTAACTCTCCTAGCACGTGTGCCTATGTTATGAAGTGAAAGGTTATGTTCTTGCTTCCCTAGAAAAGTCACTCCTTTAGCATCACGAAATCTTAGATCAAGCTAAAATCAACAGTTTGTCATATGTATGATGGGTCTATGAGAAGTGCACGAATAAGAGGAGGTTAGATGAGCCTTTCCTAGACCATATTTGTTGACTGTCATACTCTTGTTGCAGACTTTCTGTGCTTTCCAGAATTGCAGAAAGAGACAAAGTGTTTGGATACATGTTTGGAGGTATTGTCATTTGATGTTGAAGGCATTGTTGAGTCATAGATTGGGTCTTGGAATTCCTCAATAAATATTCTATAAGAAAGATTTCAAAGGGTTTTTCCTCTCACGATTTAGAGAGGTTTTTGGCCTGGCTTGGTGCCAATATCTTATGTACTTGTGCATTTTTATCTTCTTGTTTTGATTGCTGGTTGATGATGATAACACATGTTAACAATAAGAAGCAGAATCTAAGGAAATAATATCACAAGCAGTTATCATAGTTAAGAGAAAGTGAATATTGCTCGCTTATTTCAGAGATGATCATCACTATCTTTGGAGGAGTGGACAACCTCTATATATAGAGGAGTGTCCCTCCTTTAGGTTGACTTGTAGGTTGACTTGCTGCATTGAGGCCAACTTGACTTTTGTTGCTGCATAGGTGCTTTTAATGGTGCCATTTATTCTTTTGATGGTGTCTTTGCTAGGAGGAGACTTGCCTTTGCTTTGAGGTGTCTTATTTGACTCTTATACATAAATATTCATAATGTAACATGCCCTTAAGGTCTTTAGCATAATTCTTTTGACTCTTTGAATTTCCTATAACACTTTGACATGTGTTAGACCTACTTTAATGAGAAAGAAACTCATTTACATATATTATAAAAACAATATTTCTTTTCTTGAATAAATACAAATATCAAAAGTACATTTATGAAGACCAAACCTAGTTACATTTCCTTCAATACTTCCTCTTAAATAGGGAGGTATTCATAAAACATTACAAAGTGTTTGGATATTATCAATCTTTGAAGAATTCACATAAGAGAAACCAGATTAGCAATCCATTTGTTATAACATCATATCAATCAACATTGTCATAGTGCAAGGCCTTGACTAACAATTCCATCTCTTCATGAGATCATGAGCTACAATGCTGGTAAGGCCAATGATTTATAGAGACCTTCATCATTTTATCTCAAGAAAGATACCCACACAGATGTTTCACTGAGTATGACCTTATAGGACTATTCTTATCTTGGGTTCCCAGCCCTCAAAGAATACCGGTCCTCTTTCCTACTCTAGTCTTGGATTCCCTACACATCCTCAAAGAGTATCAGATGCCAAATGATTACCTAATCATCCCATTATTTCTTCCCAGTTGAAGACAAGAATGTTGTTGCTATCTTGTGTCTACATTTCCATTCATGGCCTTCATCTAGACTTACGATTGTTAGTCCTAGTCTAGTGCATGACCCATGAGATGGAAAAACACAAATGTCATGCCTTTGTAACCAGGGGTGATCCAAAACTCCCTCTTGATCAGGGACTTGTTAGAGCTCGCTCTTAACTATGGACTCTTTCATTCATCAACAAATTATTCTTCTAGGGTCTTTCAGCTGCTTGATCTCCTTCCTTTCTTTGATGGCATGAAGTCTTTTTTTGAAACTTCTTCTAGGTAGGGCACCATCCATCGATCACTTTCCTCCCTAGTTTTTCATGTCATTTCTTCCTTCGTGGAAAGTGGATTTCTTGTCATATATCAAGTTTTCTTGTCATTTGGCTACTCCTTTGTCATATGTCCATGCTTTGGAATACATTTCTCATGGATGCTTCGTCGTACTTACTTGTTTACATGCTTCGACTTGGTATCCCATCATGACTTCATCTTGATATTTCTTCAACATTGATTTTCTTTTGTTGGATGACTTCTTCATCACGACATCTTTGTAGAGTAGAATCAGTTATCTGCATATTTCATATCTTCAAGGCCTTCATAGCTGTTAAGGGTTCTTCCTTCCTTTGTCAGATTTGTCCCGCCTTCTTTCGAGAGATATCTTCAAAGTATTTTTGTCAGATAGTGATTCTTTGTGATCATGGTGTTCTTCACATGCTTAATCTATTTCTTCATTTGTGTCTTCTTAGATAGATAGGTCAACCATCTTATGCTTCCTGTGAGAACATTCCTTTATTGCTTGCTTCCTGGACTCGTGATCATTTCTTCTTGCTTCTTAATTAGCAATCTTATACTGCTTATGTGAGCATATTCTTTTGTTGACCTTCATTGCAATGTAGTACATGCCTTTGAGCATGTCCTTGGTGAAAGAGACTATTTCATACTTGATCATGTTGTAAAACTATTCCCATGACTCAATAATATACAAATGATAACATGACTTAAACTTTGATGCATACATACCTCATCTTGATTCTCCTTTGATCATCTTAGCTTCATTTGGTTTTCCTTGTGTGGCCCTTATTGCTTCATCTTAGATTGCTTTCATATCATCCTTTTCTTGAATCCCATGAATGAGATTCCTAATGAGACATCTTGCTTGGTTTATGAACCTTCTTTTGAAGATTCCATCATAGGATCTTAAAGACCCTTGCCTTGCAAATGTTTCCTTTCTTTTGATGATGGAGATCTTCTAATATTCTTAATCATGACCAATCTTCTTTTATCATGGATGAGGTCGTATACTAGGTATGCTCCTTCTACATGAATATCTTGAGTTATGTTCATCATTCTCCTATATTCTAGAAGATATTTCTAACCATGCACTTTGTTTTTACTATAAGTGCTACTTCTTCTTGAGTATCTAGAACTCTATGTACTACATGCTTCTAGATTCTAGAAGATGTTCCTAGGCATGCAATTTTATTTATTCCTACATGCTCCTATCCTACTCAAAAACTTGAAAGAATACTTGAAGTAAATAGTTTGACTTAGTCATAGTAAAGATTCGAAGGATATTCCTTCTTTTTCTTCTTTTCTTCTTCTTTCACCTCTTGAGTCATGTGAGCTGCTTCCCTCTTTCTTTTGTTGTTGTTGTCCTTATTAATCTTAGGACAATTCCTTTTGCAGTGTCCATATTATTGGCATCTAAAACATTGGATTTTGGACGTGTCTTTGTTGGTTTTTATTTATGGACAAAATTTACCAAATTTTCCCTTTCTCTTGGCCATGGTAGCAAATGCTTGCTCCTTTGATCCCACATATTCCTTTTCTTTAAGTCTGGTTTCCTCTGTCCTACATAGAGACCACATTTCACTGAGTTTGGTTGCTTCCTTATTGGCATATATGCTTGATGTGAAGTTGCCCCAATCCTTAGGTATAGCATTGAGTACTACAGTTGTCATCTCTCTGTCAGACATGACTTCCCCAAGCTCTTGAGGTTGATATCTCATTTCAGAGATTTTCATGAAGTAGGGAGCTATTCCTTCCTTTTTTATCTTCATCTTGTATAGTTCATTCCTTAGAGATATTACTTCTCTGGTTGTGGATACCGAGAATAGATCTAATAGCTTATCATAAATTTCTTTTGATGTTTAAAATTTGGAGACATAAGGAATGACATAGTCTTTGATTGATTCTATTAGAATCCTTTGAGATCTTGTCTCATCCTTATTGTACTTAGCTAAGGCTTGATTTTGTTCCTTAGCAAGGATAGTGATATTCCCTTTGACATGTTCTAGAAGTTCATTATCCTTGAGAAGTAAATCAATTTTTCTTCCATGCTAGAAAGTTATTGGTACCTACCAATTTATTTCTTTCCTTGCAAAAAGACATTGATGTATATTCAAAAGGGGACATGTACTTACTTGATAGATTTTGAGATGTAGTGGATTTTATTTCTCCTTGAAGACTTGATGGCTTGCCTTCCAAGGATCTTGATGTTCTTCAAGTTTCCTTCTCCAAGTGGACTTGCTTGATGATGATATTTGCTTGATGACTTGTAGCTTGATGTAGGTCTTGCTTCAATATACTCTTCTTTGTAGGTGCTTCTATGTAAGGCTCTTCTTTGTTATGTAGTCTTCCTTGGTGAATGATAGGTGATAGGCCTTATTTTCCTTGTGTAGATTTGGCATGATGCTTCAACCTTGTAGATGACTTTCCTTGATGAGTGTTCTTGAGTTATCCTTTTCTTAATGTGTCACTTTAGCTCTCATCCCATGTTAAAGAATCTATGGCAATTAGGTATAGTAGGATTCTTCGTTACTTGATAACAATATGTGGAGTATTTTTACTTTTTATTGTTAGCTTAATCTTCTCCTTCTTATTGTTAATGCATGTGAGTGTACTTCATCAAACTGCTACCAAAACATAAGGACAAGAACACAAGATGTTGGCTCTCTGCCAGGGCCAAAACCTCTCTTCTCTTGAAAGGAAAACCATTTGGTAAAATTTCTCATATTGAAGCTTCTTTCTTGATCAATGCTAAACCCTAGACCCTTGACTAGAAGATCCTCCAAGAAAAACTCAAGTCCTTCCTTTTCTTTGCACTATGTTCCTTGACACTTTGTCTACGACACTTCATCCTTCTTCCGACACTTCGTTCTTCCTTCTACTGTAAGAAGATCTTCTAGGATAGATACTTTTACTTAGTGATATCCTTCACCTAAAGATACTCATTCCTTCTCTAGATAATCCAAGTTATTTCTTTATGTATGGTGGTAGGCTGAGTGTGACAACAATGCAGCCCTAATATTCACACGTGTGAGAGTTCTTGTTGTAGTTATAGGGATCCCTTTAACTTCGCTTGAGGTCCTTCTCTCTTCGCTTCGATAGGAGGCCCAGTAAGCCTAGTTTGAAGCCCAAACAATGATGGATGAGCAACCTTATTGTTGTTGCTGTAGTGACCACAGTCAGACCTTTCATATCTCGCATGTGTAGAGGCATCTTACCCTAAAACATTCCTTAATACTTTGGTTATCTTTCCTCCTTCACTACTCTAGAGGCTCCCTTAAACTTGAATTTTCTACCCTTTACTAGGCTGCACTTGCCCAGTTATTTCAGAGATGATCTTCGTTATCTTTGGAGGAGTGGACAATCTCTATGTATAGAGGATTATCCCTCCTTTAGGCCGACTTGCTACATTGAGGTCAACTTGACTTTTGTTGCTGCAATAGGTGCTTTTAATGGTCCCATCACTTCTTTTGATGGTGTCTTTGCTAGGAGGAGACTTGACTTTGATTGGAGGTGTCTTCTTTGACTCTTATACATAAACATAATGTAACATGCTTTTAAGGTCTTCAACATAATTCTTTTGACTCTTTGACTTTCCTATAGCACTTTGACATGCGCTAGACCTACTAAAATGAAAAGGAAACTTGTTGACATATATTATAAAAATAATATTTATTTTCTTGAATAAATACAAGTATCAAAAGTACATTTATGAAGACAAAACCTAGTTACATTTCCTTCAACAAAGGCTTGTCTCTTTTCATTCCAAAGGTGTCTCTTCAATTCCAAAACTACTTAAACTCTTGAATATTAAAATACATAAAATGAATTTCATCATATCCAAATGTCATACATTCATATTCTTCATGTCAATAAAATAAATAAATGGGATGTAATAATATAATATTGCATTCATGTTCAAATAGCTCTGCATTACAAAATTTGTCCATGTCATTGCCTTTTCCTTGCATCTTGCCTTGCCTTTCATCATGTCTTTGTCTTGCCTTTGTTGTCATGGAGTTTTTCCTTTGCCTTGCATCACAACGCTTCAACATCACAAAAAATTCTCCAACATAGTAATCTCTGCAACATTCTTTCCTACACATATTTTCCTTTTCCATAGCCTTGCATCACAATAATGCCCAGTCTCTGCTCCTTTGTTCAACTTATATGCAATTTTCTTGCTCCTTTTCCTTTGTTGCTATTGCATCTCTTGTTGTTCTCCTTGCCCTGTTGCTACTTTGTTGGTTTTGTGCTGCTCCTTTTACATCAATGAAAATAATACTATCAAGTGGGGCTTCTAGACATTTCTTTGGATAACAAGGAGTCCTCTCAAAATCGGGTTGAGAGGGAGACCAATCTAAAGATTGTCCTTGGAGAAAACTCCACTTATCTGGTGAAGGGATTTGGTTCTGTTAAATCTCATTTGGACTCTTGGTAATTTTTTCTTCATGATGTTATGCATGTTCCGACATTAAAGAAGAACTTGGTATCTATATCTACCTTGGAAGACAAGGGGATGAGAGTTTCCTTCATAAGAGGAAAGGTCCTCACCTAGCCTATGGAATCTCACATGAAGGATGCATTTACCTTGCGATGTAGAGTTGAAGGACTTTATAGAGTCAATGGAAGACCATTACAAGAAATGGTTCATGGTAGAAATCATCAAAGTGAGTTGCGACATCCAAGACTTGCTCATCTACATTATGAATCCTTGCCAAAAATTAGAAGGATGGTCTCTAGAATGCCCGAGGTTCAATATAGTCATGATGGAGTATGTTTAGGATGTGTTAGTGGAAAGAAGTCAAGGGGACTATTCTTCTCATGTAAAAGAAAAACCAATGATATCCTACAACTCATTCATTTTGACTTATGTGGACCCATGGCAGTGCACTCTTTTGGTGGACACCTTTACTATATAATCTTTGTTGATGATTTCTCCAAGAAAACATGGATATTCTATTAGAAGCATAAGGATGAGGCATTTGATATGTTAAAAGATTCCAAAGCACTAATAAATAATCAAATAGGGAAGATGATCAAAGTCTTCAAGTCTGACAATTATGGAGAATACACCTCTAATGAGTTCATTGACTTTTGAAAGAAGAATGGAATGAAAAAGGAGACTGTTGTACCTTATAATCCAGTGCAGAATGGTGTGGATCAAAGAAACAATATTACCATCATGGAAGCTTCCCGAACCATGTTGCATGATAAAAAATTGTTGAAGTTACTTTGGGGAGAAGCCAGTAATACAATGATCTATGTTCAAAACAAGATTCCTCATCAAGCCTTAGGTGACAAGACCCCTAAATAAGTATTTAGCGGTGTGAAGCTCAATGTTGTTCATCTAAAGATATTTGGCTGCCTTTTGTACTTTCATGTGTTGAAGGACAAGAGCAACAAGCTCGAAGTCACTGGAAAGAAAGGTACGTTTGTTGGATACTGTGAAAATTATAAGGCCTTTAGAATATATGTGTTTGGTCAAATGAAAATCGATTTTAGCAAGGATTTAACCTTTGATGAAGATGTTTGCCTTGGAAAAGCAAGGGACCTTCCTCCGCAGGATGATGACATGGACTTACTAGCAGGTCCTTTGGTGTCAGAATATGAGAGGGATATTGTTGATGATCCTATGGAGGTTATGAACCCCTTGGATAACCCTGCTATGAAGAGACCCCTCTAGCTTCATGATAAATTACAAGATATCAAAAGACATACTAATTCCAGAAGAACCTTTAAAGGAAGCAAGAAGCCATGTTGATACCAGGGGTACATTGTAGCTATGAGCTCCATCATACAGGCTGAGCCTCCCACTTTTGAAGAAGCACTAAAAGAGTAGTATTAGAAGGATTCTATGGTTGAAGAGTATGAATCCATTATGGAGAATGATGTGTGGGATGTTGTTTCGTTACCCAAATGAAAGTTTTTTGTGACTTCGAAGTGGCTATATAAGATTAAGCATGGAGTTGATGGAAATATTTAGAAATATAAGGTTCATGAATAGAGGTTTCTCCCAAAAAGAGGGATAAGACTATGATGATATATTTGCACATGTTGCTCGCTATACCACTATTATGTCTATTGCTTCAATTTCTTTTAGTCAAGGATGAACTCTTCGCCAAATGGATGTGAAGATTGCATTTCTTCATGACATACTACATGAAAAAGTATTCATTGAGGACCCATTGGGCTTCAATGTTCAAGATAGAAAGACTCATCTTTGCAGGTTAAAGAAAGCACTATGTGGTTTGAAGAAAGATCCCATAGCCTAGTATGCATGCACTGATAGTTACCTAATGAATAATGGATTCATGAGAAGCAATTCTGACCCGAACCTCTACTTCAAATTAGTCCAAGGTATGCCTCTCATTTTGGTTTTATATGTTGACGATTTATTCTTGATAGGTAGTGAGTCTCTGATGCTCGAATGTAAGATGGAGATAGCCTCTCAATTTGAAATGAAATATCTTGGTTTGATGCACTATTTACTGGGCTTACAGGTGTGGAAAAGGCCTAGTGAAATTTTCCTTTCTCAAGGAAAATATGTCGTGAAACTATTGGAAATATTTGGAATGGTATAATGCAAGTCCCTGACCACACCAGTGGAAATAAACTTCAATAAGTTGTGTGGATATGTATTTGGATCTGACTTGAATCCCTCTGAGTATCGACAACTGATTGGAGCATTTATGTTCCTTGTGAACACCCATCTAGACATATGTTTTACAGTGAACACTTTGAGTCAATTCATGATAGAGTCTTTTCATGCACACTAGGTTGATGCCAAGGATGTGTTGAGATATTTGCATGGGATGACTAACATTGGACTGAGATATACTATCAGAGATGAGAGACTTCATGTGTACACTAATGTTGACCAGGCTAGAAATGTTATTGACAGGAAGACCACATTAGGGTGTTGCTTTATTTTAGGGTCTGCCATGATATCTTGGATGAGCAGGAATAAAAATTTCATAGATTTGAGCATGGTTGAGGCTAAGTATATCGTTTTTAGCATGGCTAGCTGCGAGGAAATATGGTTGAGGAAGATCTTTGGAAAATTGTTTGAGTAGGTCTTGGATACAATAGTGATATATTATGACACCAAGAGTGGGATTCGATTAGTAGAGAATCTCGCGTTTCATGACAATTCTAAGCATATTGAGATCATGTATCATTATATACGAGGAATGGTGTAGAGAGGAGTTATGAGACTCCATCATATTTTGACTGATGAGTAGATAACATGCATACTCACCAAGGCTTTGCCGAAAGGGAAATTCTTGGACTTCGGAGAGCAACCTAGACTAATGGAGGTGACCCTCCTAGGTAAGGGTCCCAACTGATCAAGCACATTGAGCTATGGTATTCCCCGCTATTTGAGCTCACGGGGAGAGGAATTGAGCTAGAGAACTCCTGGGGTTGAGAGAAATCTAGAAAATAGGATATGGTGCGATCCTTAACCCTGTGGTAAGTCGATCTCGCTTATTGTCATTGTAGTTTGTGTGCATGATCCTTGTCATTTATGACAAGTGGGTATCTACCCCTACCATCAAGTATGAAACTTGGCAGAGTATACCCGAGTTGGCATATGTTGAGATTTGGTAGCTTGGGAGCTACTCCAAGCCCTAGGGTTTGAGTTTTGGAGGTTGGAGCACCACAAAAGTGATTTATGGGCTTGGAACCCAAGGTGTGGGCTTTGCACCCAAGATGGTGGGTGTGAAACCACGAGAAATTTATATGATTTGAAACATGGAGGTGTTAAAAGACCTCGAGAGAAGAAAGAGGCAATGAAAATCATTGAAATCTGAGTTGTAGAAGTCAAGATATTAATTTTTGAAGTTAATGTGTGGGCATGGTGGCACAAGGTCAAGGTCAGGTTGGTCTTTAGAGGCCTTAAGACATTTTTTCAAGCCCATAAGTGAAATTAGTTGGATTCACACCTTAATATATAAATAAAAGTTGTGTTTGAGGTCATTTCCATCATCAAAGTGCATCAAACATCATCAATACATCTATGAAATAGGCCGAGCTCAAGAAGAGGACAAGATGTGGAGATTTGAGGACTATTTGAGGTGATTTTTCATCCACAATAGGGCCAAGAAGCTACAGAAGGACAACCACAAGCCTTGAGGTCATTTCTAGGTAGTTTATGTGGGTTATTTTTTCTATTGCAGGTCCGAATCAAGAGAAGGAGGCAGTCGCTTGGTGTGAGGGAAGTTATGGTTTTTTTCTAGGCCGATTTTGTGTGTTACTTCACTTCATGAACCCAAAACCCTAGAATGAAGAACATGTATGTCACAAGCCCTACCTTCCCTAGAACAAGGTGTCATGAGGGTGATTTAGGGTTGGTAATTAGCCTTGAACAACAACAAAAGGGAGGAAGAGTAAAGGAAAGAAATGCCACTATTGTTAAGGAGGGTTTTGGTGGATGAAAGAGGAGTTGAAGTAGACTATCATCAACCGTAACCAAGACTAGAACCTATGGAATTTGGAAAAACATAAGACATAGGTATGTATTAGTGAATTTGAGGTGGTTTTGGTGCTAGGGATGAGGTTCTAGTTTGGACACTCATGGTTTGTTGGAGGGTAGCATGAGAGTGGACCAATAGGATTCTAGTGAAACACCTTGATGGAATACGGTGGTTGCTAGAGGAGGTAGATTTGAGGAGCTCAAGGTTTGGATGGCCAGGAGGAGCAATTGTTGACAACCCATGTTCATTGTTGGAGACACGACATTCGATGATGATAGGTGGAAACCATCCTACCCTACATTAGTCGTCATTGGAGCAACACATGAAGACTGTTGTGGGAAGAAAAGTCCAAAAAGGAGTCAAGGAGCAGTAGTGGGTAGAAGTCTTAAAGTGTTATGGCTTTAAAGTGCGAAGGAAAAACTAGTGAGTGTGAAGATCCTATGTGTTGATGATAGATGGACTTATGCTCAACTAGAGGGAATATTGTAGAGACCGAGTTCAGTGGCCTAAAGAGGTTGGTGCATTGATAGAGGCAATGCTGTAGAATGGAAGCGAAGGACTCATAATGATTAGGATATGACAAAGAAACTATGATTTTTTGCTACATTAGCTAGATTGTTTGTGTATCTTGTATTTTGTATTATTGTACTAGTGGATATTAGAGGGCCATTATCCCTAGTACTGGAGCCCTAAATTGTTGTATTATTCAGTTGGATTAATATAACGAAGTTGGGTTATTGTACATATTGTGTATATCTTGTGCACTAGTATATTTACTGTTGTTTATATTCCTCTATGCAAAATAGACGTGTTATGGTACTTGGTTTGGTAGCGTTAATGATTTAAGATTATATCCTAGACACCAATATTGTGGAAAAACATGGTATCATAGGTACTTTGAAGGTCTAGTGAATCAAAATGTACACAATGAAGTATAACTTAAGAGGGAGTTGGTCACATTGTTCATGAAGGGCTCACAACAATGCCAAAGTTGTAGTTTAGTCTCCGGTATGAGGATAGGTTAGAAGGGTTGTCCAACCATAGTCTGTGGAAGGAAAGGATCAAGTTGGTTTTGATGGTTAAAAAGATCCAGGAATTCACCCAAAAATCAATCAAGAAACTAACAAATCCTAAGGAGCTGGAAGTGTACAGAGAGATGGATACAAAGGAAAAATTGATCATCCTAGATGGTGTTATAGATTCCTTAATACCTCATATGTCTGGGAAGAACACTGCACATGAGATGTGGGTAGATCTTCAAAATTTTTTCCAGAATAAGAAAAAGAACTAGGTATTGGTATTGGAAGATAATTTGAAGCCCACCAAGATGATATAGGGTGAAGAAGTGACATCGTATATGACGAGGTTGTCTCAAGTTCAATATGACCTTGTTGTTGTTGATGTGACTATTGCATATTCTAAGATGGTGAGGATTTCCTTGAAGGGGTTTACTCCATAGTGGAAGCTATTCATCAAAGGGATCATTGCCAGGGACAAGTTTCCAGATTGGAATAGGTTTTGGGACAACTTCATTCAGGAAGATTTGCGAGTCGAGGATATTCATCATAAGAAGAGGGCTTCTGATGATGACGTTTCACTTGTAACACAAATAAAGGGTAAGCAGAAGGACCTGAATAAAGACCAAGTGTTTCAACTATGGTGAGATGGGTCATTTTTTGACAAGATGTCTGATGAATAAGAAGGGAGATGACGAGAAGAAGAAAGGGAATCAAGTCACAAGTGTCGCCACTTCTGCCAAGATAGATGATCTCTCCAAGAGGTTGGAGAAGGAGGAATTTTCTTTGATCTCTCATTCCTTGCAGGATACCATCAATGAGGTTTCATGGTATGTGGATAGTGGAGCATTGAAGCATATGATAGGGTCATAGGATGTGTTTGAGACTCTAGCTAAGCGAGACTCAAAGTTGCACATGGTGTTGGGAAACAAGAGTAAAAAAGAGATCAAAGGATTGGGAGTTGTTCCATTCAGGATGGAGTCATGACAGGTGATGCGAGTTCATGAAGTACTATTTGTAACAGGACTCAAATATAGTGTGATTTCTGTCTTAGCGATCGAGCAGAAGGGGTTTTAGATCTTGTTCCAATATGGGAAGGAAATACTTAGGTCTAGAGGTTGTAGCTCCAACGGTGTTCTCATTGGAGTTAGAGAGCGTGGTCTATACAAGATGACAAGAAATCCTATATATCAAGAGAAGAAGAAGGAGAACATGGTACAATTTCCAGAGAAGTAGGTACAAGATTTAGAGGAGAAAGTACATGTTCCAAAGAAGGTCTAGGTTCCATAGGCTTAGAGGAGTTGAGTTCTAGAGGGAGTTTGTAGGTTTAGAGGGAAACTTTGCAGACTAAGAAGAGTGTGTGGTCAGTGGGGAGAAAGGGTGCTTCTACATCTGGAAAGAAGGAATCATGGAGAGAGTGGAAGACATTTTAGGAGAAGAAGAAGAAGCAGGAAGCTTTCAGTGATAGTGACACTTTCGAGAGAGGCACAATCCATGCTACAAGGATTGCTGCATTTTTGGACACCAAGAGTTTGGGGAGTGTTGTGAGCATTGACAATGATGATGGTGAGTTACTTCCTAGCCTTGGAAGTACCTCCCTCACTAAGAGGGAGTGTTGATATTTGGTAGCTTGGGAGGTAGTCCAAGCACTATGGTTTGGAGTTTAGGGTTTTGGGTTTGGAGGTTGGAGCACCACAAAAGTGATTTGTGGGCTTGTAACCCAAGGTGTGGGATTTTCACCTAAGTTGATGGGTGTGGGACTTTCACCTAAGTTGATGGGTGTGAAACCATGACATGTTTCAATGATTTGACACATGGAGGTGTTAGAGGACCTCGACAGAAGATAGAGGTAGCGAAAATCTTCAAAATCCAAATTGTAGAAGTGAAAATATTAATTTTTGAAGTTAATGCATGGGCATGGTGGCACAAGGTCAAGTTTGGCTTCATGTTTATAGGCCTTATAACATGTTTTCAAGCCCACAAGTACAGCTCATTGGAGCCACACCTTAAGATATGAATAAGAGGTGTGTGTGAGGTCATTTCTACCATTCAAGTGCATAAAACATCACCAATACCTCTATGAAATAGGCCAAGCTTAAGAGGAGGATAGGGAATGGATATTTTAGGACTACTTGGGGTGAGTTTGCATCTACAATAGTGTTGAGAAGCTATAGAGGGACAACCACAATCCTTGAGGTCATTTCTGGGCAAATTGTGTGGGTTATTTTGTCTGTTGCAGGTTTGAATCAAGAGCAGGAGGAAGTCGTTTAGTGTGAGGTAAATTTTGGTCTATTTCTAGGGTGGTTTTGAATGGTATTTAACCCTATTCATGAGGTCATAGCCCTAGAAGGAATAATAGGTAGGTGGCAGGCCGTACCATCCCTAGAACAGGGTGTCATGAGGGTGATTTAGGGTTGGTAATTAGGCCTTAACAACAACAAAGGGAGAAGGAGTAAAGGAAAGAAAGGCCACAACTGTTAAGGAGGGTTTTGGTGGATGAAAGAGTAGTTGAAGAAGACTCTCATAAGCCCTAACCAGGACCAAAACCTACAATAGTTGGACAAACCTAAGACAACGGTATGTAATGGTGAATTTGAGGTGGTTTTGGTGCTAGGCATGAGGTCCTAGTTTGGACATTGGTATTGGACACTCATGGTTTGTTGGAGGGAAGCGTGAGAATGGACCAAGAGGAGCCTAGTGAAACACCTTGATGGACTAATGTTGCTGCTAGAGGAGGAAAATTTGAGGAGCTTAAGGTTTGAGTAGCTAGGAGGAGCAATTGTTCGTAGCCTGTGTTCATTGTTGGAGAAGTGACATTTGATAATGATAGGTGGCATCCCTCCTTTCCTATGTTAGTATTAATTGGAGCAGTGGAGGAAGACGATAGTGGAAATAAAATCCCAAAAGGTGGTGGGAAGATGTCTCAAAGTGTTGTTGATCCAGGGGATCAAAAATATTCTTAAAAATGAAAGTGCTCAAAATCTTTCGAAACCAAATCGTAGATTTTGTAGTTCTAATTCCAATGATGATTGAATCACCTCAATTAAATATTGTCTGAGGAAGTTATCACATTCTAAATTTTTTGGGAAATAACTAAAAGGTTAACTTGCGGGGTTAATTGTGTAGTGTACAGATGCCATGTGGCAGTCAGTAAGATGATTTCATGCTAATGCTATCTATTGAATGGGCAATACTAGAGCCAATGAAAACCCCCCATTTGGGCCAATCTCATGACAACACTTGGTGCACTATTATTGGTTGATGGTTTTGAGGAATGGACCAATCACAAAGTGACATGTGGGCCAACACCAAGGCACCATGTGGCCCAATACTAGGGTGCCATGTGGTCCAATACTAGGGCACCATGTGGCCTAATACCAGGGTGCCATGTGGCCTAATACCAGGGCACCATGTGGCACTCCTGATGACACCAAAAATTGGTTGATCGATCGACAAGCCTCTGTAGGAATCGAACACATGACCACCCAAACACTCAACAGATTCCTGACCAACTGGGATGCAGGTGTTTCTTGTTAACCATGTTGTGAAACTTTCATTTATGGTGATATGGTTCGAAGGTAGGGGGAGCCCCATGTTATATTGTTGCGATGTGACCACCCACGAAACTCAGAGGGGCTAGGTGCATGGCACCCTGCTCCCGCTTAGGCCGAGGTTATATTAATGGTATGTGACCAGGAGCGGGGCCATGGAGGCACATGGATTATGTCCCACACCCCTCGATCATAAGTGGTGCCACATGACCACCAACACAAGAGGAGGAAGGGGCTTCAACCTTTAATTTTATTTTTTTTTAATGTCGAGGATCATGGATTGAACCTGAGACCTCTGGGTTGCTAATAGAGTGCCATACCAATATGCCATGGTTCATGTTGTTGCCATTTTTTCTAGAGGATGAACTTTTGTAGAGAAGTTAACAGACAACTTTGGAAAAAGAGGCCTAACTTGGTTATTTTTGAACCTTTTTGAGCCCAAGAAGAGCTTACATAGGGTTGTTTAGGCATTCTAGACGTAATGGCAATGTTATTTTTGCAAATTGAGACTTGTATGTTGATGTAATTGAGAATTTGAGCATATAATAAAAGTGCCACGATTGGAAGCTGGACCTAGAGACATAGCCTAGGAGGGGTGAATTCTATCATCAATTTGTTGTGTTTTTATGCTTCTTATTGTCCAATTTAACTATTTAAAACTATGCAAAAATTACTTTATATTGTGTGCTTTTGCAATCATGATCCATTTCCTAAAAGACATAAACTAGCTTGCAAATCATTACACGAAACCTTATTTTTTATTTATTTTGCATTAGTTTGGTATCAGAGCATGGTTTTTGTGAAGGTTTGACATACTTTTCAAGGTTTTTGAATGCTTACAAGATCTAAATTGAGAAGAGGAGAAGGAGCACTTGAAGAACCTAACCCTCAAATTGGCTCAAGGATGCCACAAACTCTACAAGTTATGGCACATGAAGAAGGAAAAGTACAAGAGGTGATGTATGAGGATGAGAGATATTTTAGAAATGATTTATTTGATATGACCAAGATCATGGTGAAAGTGTTGTACAATGAGAGAACAACAAGGCTGTAAGGAGGAAGTTCTAATCAACCAAAAGGCGATGGTGGTAATGGGAGCAAGCCTCCACCACCTCCATCCTCACATCCTCATTCACCTCCTTCATCCCATAGACCTACTCCTTCTACATATCCAAGAGGACATGCTAAGTCTCCTTTGATTAAGTTCGATGTCAAGTTTGAATTTCCAATGTACAATGGGTAAGTAAATGTTGAAAAGCTGGATAATTTGGTTCGTCAAATTGAATCTATTGTAGGATTAAAAATATTGCAAATGATGTCACAAAGATCCATCTTGCTTCTCTTTTCTTGGAAGGTGCAACTGACATCTGGTGGAAGGATACAACTCAGGAATATTTGAATAAACATGGTAAAATTATCTCTTCTTAGAATGATTTTATAGCTGCATTAAGAAGACAATTTTATCCATTAGCTTACATGAAAATAACAATTATGGATTGGAAAAATTAGACAAACTAAAGGTGAGAGTGTCCAAAGTTACACACAAGAATTTAGAAGAAGAGTTTTAATATTAGGTGTTGATTTGACCTCACAATATACTCTCTTTAAGTATATAGGTGGATTACATAGTTGTTTGAGACATTCTATATATATGTTTAATCCCACCAATCTAGACAATAATGTGTTCAAGAAACTCATTTAGAATCAACAGGCAAGAATGTTCCTCAAGAATATAGCAAGAAACCTTTTAAATCTCGAGACAAAGGAAAGGTGAAATTTAAAGGCAAGAGTAAGAAGAGTGCTATTGTAAAGAAAGAGGGAGAGAAACTTAATTGTAAATATTTTTCAAAATATGGCCATGATGAAGGCCATTGTTGGAAATTACATCCAGAATTGAGACAAAAAAAGTTGAATAATAAGGGGAAACAAAAGATTGCTACTACAACTCAACAAGATCTAGGATCTGATTTAGGTGATGGAACCAAAATCACGACCATGGGAATGAAATGTATAGCTTCTAATGCGTACTAGTTCTTCTCGTAAGTCTATTGAATCTCAAAATGATAAAGAAGTAAATGAGATTTTCCATATCAAGGTCATTACAAAACATATAAAGGTTGATACATTATTTGATAGTGGATCTCAAGTCAATATTATCTATGAATAAATTGTCAAGAAACTTAATTTAGAGACTACACCTCATGCAAAACCTTACCCTTTGGAATGGGTATGTGATGATGCCAAATTGCAAGTGACAAGAAAATGTAAACCCAAAATTTCCATCACTACTAATTTTATAGATGAGGTAGAGCTTGATGTTGGATCGCTTGATATTTGTGGGATTGTCTTAGGGAGTCCATACTTATGTGGCGGAAAAGAAATATTCTATCGTCATGAGAATAAATATCATCTTTTCAAATATGGAGTTGAGTATATTGTTAGAGAACATCACAATAATATGAACTTATCTTTTGTTAGTGTTGGTCAAATGAAAAAGCTTGTGAGTGCTAATAATAATTTTGTATTGTTGATGATTAAAGCTAAAGATATTGTTGAATTTGAAGCTTTCACATGATGTGATTCTAAACTCAAGCATGAATTGATTGAAGTTTTTAACACTCATGAAATATGTTTCAAGAACCTGAATGATTACCTCCAAAAAGAGGAATCCAACATGAGATTCAATTGCAGCAGGATGCACCACTTTCGAGTATTGGAATATATAGAATGTTAGTTTTAGAGAATGCAGAATCTAAGAAGAAAATTCAAGAATTTCTTGACAAAGGAGTCATCAGACCTAGTACATATCTTTGTGGGCCTCCTATTGTTTTGGTTCCAAATAAAGATGGTACATGGCGCATGTGTTTGGATTCGAAGCTTTGAACAAGATCATGGTAAAGACTCGTTATCCTCTTCCCCGCATTGATGATTTGATAGATCAGTTAAAGGATGCTGTTTATTATACTAAGTTAGATTTGAGAAGTGGTCATCATCAGATAAGGATTATTGAAGATGATATTTGGAAAATTTCTTTTAAGACAAAACAAGGTTTGTTTGAATGGTTAGTTATGTCGTCTGGGCTTTGAAATGCACTTGCCACATTCATGAAAGTTATTAATGATGTATTGCAACCATTCCTTGATGATTTTGTCATAATCTAATTAGTTTACATCCTGATTTTAGTAAGACTCGTGAATAACATGTCAAGCATGTAAAGAAAGTTCTAGATGTATTGAAAAAGGAAAATTTATATTTGAAGATGTCTAAATGTGAATTTATGAAAATGTCTTTGGTTTATTTGGGTCATATTATAGGAGGTGGTGAATTGAATATTGATCCCTCCAAATTTGATGTTATTGTGAATTGGCATAAACCCAACAATGTAACAGAAGTTAGGAACTTTTTGGGAGTGACCCAATATTGGAGAGAATTTATCTCTAGCTTCTCATTTATTACAACACCATTACATGCTTTGACAAGTGTGAAGTAGGTATTTCAGTGGGGAGGCAAGAAATAGAAAGCTTTCGACACTTTGAAAGAGAAAATTAGTACACACTAGTTCTAGAACTTCCAGATCCTAAGAAACCATTTGAAATTACAACCAATGCAAGCTAATATGTTATGGGAGTAGTTTGATGCATCATGGTAAGACAATATGTTATCATTCTGAAAACGTTTCCAATGCAGTAATTAACTATCCAACTTATGATAGAGAGTTGAATGCTTTGGTACATAGAGTGAAGAAATGGAAAAACTATTTGATGGGTAAAGAAACGATTATTCGTATTGACCATCAACCTTTGCAATATTTACGATCTCAAACCAAGCTACAATAACTAGACATTTCAGATGGATGGGATTCCTACAGTAATTTCATTTGGTAATTAGGTATAAGAAAGGTATATACAACAAAGTTGTAGATATGTTATCAAGGCCTATTATTAATGCATCTGTTATTCTTAAGCATAACTCAATCATGCATGAAATTTATATTGAACAATATGCTCAAGATGAAGATTTTAAAGATGTTTATGCAACTTTGAGTCAAGGAAATCATATTGAAGAGTTGTATTATCATGTTCATAACAAGTTTTTATATCATCTTGGCAAGTTATGTGTTCCATACTGTTAGTTTTAGGTATTTTCTATGCTAGAAAAATTTATTTAAATTTTCATAGTTAGCAATCACATCAACATTAAGATAAACTACAGATAGAACATAAATATAAATCGTAGAAGACAAGCCAAGACAAGAGGACACAAGATGTGGCACTAGCCAGGGACAAACTCCACAATGTGGGGAAACCCTTGATCAATTCTTCTTTTATGTTCTTCAAAGTTCAGCAGAGAGAGAGAGAGAGAGAGAGAGAGATAGTACATTTACAACAAAAGTCAACACTTTGACTTATCTAGATCTAGCATAGATCATTTCGTATAATGATGAGATCAGTTGAAGACATACTACTTCAACTGATTCTCCAAGGTGACGACTTCACCTATCATAGTGCTGCATCTGGTCCACTTGCTACACCACTGCATACTACACTAATCATGATTATCATCATGCTGCCCATGTCCATGATCTTATCCATCATCATGTTGCCCATCATCATGTTGAGATCCTCATTGTTGCTTCTTTATCATATCCATGAGATCTACCTGAAATTTGGGTCTCCATTACTGTGCTTTAACTATACTGTAACAGTGGAACCTTATTCCGATACAGTGAGGGTTTTTGGCTTCCTTCCATCAGATAAGTCCACTAAGACCGTGGTAATGTTCCCTTTTATGTTGGGATCATGATACCTAATGAGAGGCAACAAGTTACAGTTCTCACTGAGGTTTCATATTACTACACTTCTACTTAACCACAAGTGCTTGAGCCATTGTTCTTATCATCGACATTGTTATAATGATACCATCTAGATCTTCTCCATGACTAGTATGCTGAGACTGTAGTATGTTGGGAGAGAATGTTATGCTTAGACTACAACCATTCTTTGTTGCCATTCTTTATGTGAGAATGTTGAGACTCCAACTCACTGCGGTGATACCATCCACTGCTCCATGAGGTTGTGACTGCACCTTAAACCCAAACTAGGTGCAGTCAAACCCTATTGCGGTTCCTTTCTTCTTGATTGTGGCTCAATGCGGTTCATTGTGGCTCCTCCCTTTACTGACTGCAGCTTACTGTGAATTCTTAATATAACTTCATGCCTTGATTGTGGCTTCCCTTATGACTGTGTATAAGTGCCTCATGAACAACATTACCGTGACTGTGTTTGAACTGCGTGTAACAATCACCATTACTTGCGTATATATGTTTCCAGGAGCAGCGTATATATCTCTGCATGAACAACGTATGACCAGTGTGTAAATAAGTCTTTATATCTGCGTTGAATATCATCTATGATCTTTGTAGAGGTATCATCAGTGACCAACTTATCTGTCTCCATTGCCTGCGAATTCATGACCCAACGTATGTGACTCTGCCTGCTTGTTAATAACTTTATGCCCTGCGTGATGGCATATATATTCCTTCCCTTACTGCGGCTAGGCTCCACTTCAATGTATAAGCTAGGGCTACAAATAAGTGTTAACCTGTACAGCGTGAACATTGACTGTGGACAGCATGACCATTGACTGCGTGAATATCTCCCTTGACTGCATGAAACCAATGTATAACATCCACAATGTATCCACTATGAACAATGTATCTCATTCTCTATGAACAATGTATATATTATAAGGTCTCCAAGACTGCGTTGGATTAGGGAATTGTCTTAGGGCATCCTTCATTAGTGTCTCTCCTTCTCCAAAAACCCAAGACGTGGAGAGGACATCACACCAATAATATGTGTCCCTAATGACTCCAAATCCTCTCTTATTTATACTAAAAACGTAGAGGTTGAATAGACACGTTGGTTGGGCTTCTGAGCCTGCATAAGATGTTGGTTGGCTTGATAATAATTCCATAATCAAAATAAATTCATATCTCCATAAATACTTATCGGAATCGGATGATCTTTAGATCAATCCTACACCTCTCGACGAGAGGGCTCCAATAAAAATATCAGCTACCATAAATAAGCTGATCCACATGGAGTTTTTCCCTAGTTTCCAATTTTAACCATCCCTCTCTACTAGGGAGAACTCCATCTGCTGATCCATATGTCCAACTGTACTATCTCTGCCATCAGTGCCTTGCACTGCTCTGCTCTGCTGAGCTTTGCTTAGCCTTGCTCTGCTGAACCATGAAGAAGAAGAATTTGATTGAGAATGTTTCATACCATTCTCTACTGAGCCGAAGTCAGTTTCATTTGAAGAGAGTGTCACATCACTCTTACTGACCCGAAGTCAGTTTTATTAATCCCAGATCAATATCACAAGAGAGTGTCTCAAACCACTCATACTGATCCCAGATCAGTTTCATTGATCCCAAATCAATGGAGGTCATCCTAGCATAGGGAGTATGGTAGATACAATGATGCGTCCATCGATAGTACTACTATGGTCCCTAACCCCATTTCCATGCTCATTGATAAGATGAGAGGTACTTCCCATGAGTCCCAGACTACATGGGTAGGATGCTTCGACAGGAGAACTAATGATCCTGTCCACAGGAGAACTAATCATCCTGGCCCACAGGAGAACTAATCATCCCGGCCCACGGGAGAACTAATCATCTCGGCCCACGGGAGAAACAATCATCCCGGGGCTTTGACAAAATGTTTGCGACTTATACATCAGTCTCAATGCGATGGAGCCTCCTCACTCATCGACTTACCATATCCCAGATAAGGCAGTATCTGATGTCTATCTGCTGGAAGAATCATCGAATATGGGATTCTTCAATAATCGAATCCTCCCTCTGGTTGTCACAGAGAATCACAGTCGTATTCATCATGTGTACAAACAGCTCACTTAAGAGCTTCTGCAACCATGCAGCTTCACACGAGATCATCCTCGTAGCTATGTATTCGGTTTCGGTAGTGCTTATAGCAACCGACTTCTGCTTCCTGCTCATCCATGATATCGAAGTTGAATCCAAAGAGAACTAGCACTGAGAAGTGCTCTAGTGATCCTCCACATTGCCTGCCCAGTTAGTGTTCGAATAATCATGCGGTTTCATATTTCCGGCAGTGTATCTTAATCCATGAGAGATTGTGCCCCGAAGATATCGCAGAAGATTCTTGGCACCAATCCAGTGAGGCTCAACCAAATATGAGCTCACCATGCTAACTGCAATACATATGTCTGGACTGAAGTTCACCAAGAACATCAACGCGAATGAGTTTATGAAACTCAGAGGCATTTCCGAAATCTGGTTTGACATCACTACCATATATCTTCTGAAAGTTAAGATCCTCGAGGTAGTCACAGGGTTGCAGTTTATCATTCCACATCTGAAATCCAACTCTCTCTTACTTCTGCAGGTGAGAGGGTTTGCACCTGTTTGAAATAGGTCATCCTCGGAATGTGCTAGTATGAGAGTTCTGTCATCCACAACCTTCAAAAAATGGTTTGGATTGGCTTCACTCTTAGTGAATCTCAGGCTCTCAGCTTCATCTGACAACTATCAATCCTCTCATACTACGCCCAGGGAATTTTGCTTCAAGCCATAGAGGGATTTCTTCCATCTGCATATGTGAGATTCCTAATCATGAATCTCAAACCCCTCGGGTTGTTCCAAACCTGTGGACCTGCTACATGAGGGGAATGGTCCCCTTGTAAGATTTTCTTTCGGTATATCTCAAACATGTACTTTCATGCTCTTTTTGAATTTAGGGATCCCTATCACCATCTGACTCACAGACCTCCAGTGCTAGTGCTATGTGTCAATGGAAATGGTCCCCAGTGGACTTCCTGCAACTTGATACAACCCTGAACTCAAGAATATCTTTAAAAATTCTATTTTCAAACACGTACCTTTCCATCAATGAGTGCCACCTTGTAACCTTTGACTTCCATTGCCGAAATGGACACCAGGTTCTTCTTGCGATCAGGTACATAAAAGAGATTCTGTAAATGAATCGAGTTACCCTCATTCAATTGAGGGGTAACATTCCCTACACCTTTTCCGGGATAGGTGGCATC
>APFE030747504.1:272818-292468 GCA_000404065.3 Pinus taeda | reverse complement strand
TACATATAGATAACTAAATTTTAACCGTCCTCACAAATTTTACTAAACATTTTCTTAAAATTTTATATTTTCAATATTAATAAAAGTTATGAATTCATGGGATTCTTATATTTAGAAAAGTAAATGCAAAAAGTAAAATGCATTGTAAAAATTAATTTCATTAAAAGACATTATATATTGATATAGGTGAGTGTTATTATGTTAAAAAAAACAATGTAAAATAAAATATAAGTTGGCTCAATTACACATTGAACAATTACATGATGATGATGGTGGTGGTGGTTAACGTCCATTAAGACCAAATTGGTCTATCGGGCCTATAATTTTCTTTCTTAGTTTCTAATTGTCTAGCTCCTCGTCTTTCTTGGCGAGATTGGTGTTGTAGCTTTCTTTTTTTTCTCTATGGTTTTTCAACTTTTTTTTTTTATATTGCATCTCCTTCATCTCTTCTGATTCTTGGGACATTGGTGTCTTAGCTTCGCGACCTATTGTGTTCGTCCTTTTGAAGATAGTCGGAGAAGAAGTTTGGTCTAGGAGATCTACTTTGCTGTTAAATGAAGATTTATTTTGTGCGGTATTCAAACCCTCATAACTATTGATGCTTGAGGGGTTGTCGAGTTCACTCTTTTATTGTTGGGCACGGCTTTCCCCCTGTTTGTCTTGAGAGTTGTTTCTTTCTTGCTTGATTTCTTGTGATTCAGAGTTTTCTCGAGAGTATTCTTCTTTGATGACAATTTAGTGTTCCTTTTGTGCTCCTTCCCACCATGTAGACCTGTGGTGATTGTTTCTAGCAAAATTTTTCTAGGAGGTTTTTGGGCAATTTTTGGCTAGGTGGCTTGTCTCAAAGCAGGATCGACATCTGAAGATGACACTTTCATAATCAAGTTTCTGGTTCCACACATAGTCTTTACTTGTTAGGCATATTTCAGTTGGGAATCCAGCGCTGAAGTCCATTGCCACATAGTTACGTGCATAGGTGGTCCTGGCATATTCCTCTGTTTTGGGGCACCTGTAGTAAAATTTCCCAATTGCATTTCCAATGGCTTTTAGCGAATAGAAATTCCAGAGATGTAAGGGTACATTTGGTAATCTCACCCAAACTGGTGCTGAGGTTATAACTGTTGTTGAGGGATCAAATGATGGGTTCCATGGCCTCATGAATAGGCCTGATTTTTCCCAAAACCAAGGGCCGAAATCTAGAATACATTGTCTGCTTTCAGGGTTTTCAAAATCTACTATAAAGAAACCCTTAGCACATGGGTAGATATTAATTGCATCAGGAATTAGAGGCTTCCATGCCTCCGAGATGAATTGTCAGCCACAACCAAAAACCATTGAATCGGCAGATTAGGACACTCTCAGATAACTTCAAATGATGAAGGAAAATTGGACGATGTTTCTTAGAAATCTTGTCATCATCCATTGGGTGAGGGATCATCCTTTTATAATCCCATGCTGTGATCAGACAGTTAGATTTAGGTTTGCAATAATGTTCATGTTTCGCTATATAACTAGCCAATGCACTATTTTTTCAATTTAGGTTTGCAATAATGTTCATGTTTCGCTATATAACTAGTAAATGCACTATTTTTTTCAATATAATTTAGGTCTTTGGTTTGAGAGTAAGTAAATTATAACAGGTAAATAATGGTTGCTTTGCATTCTTAAATACATAAAAACAAGTTCCGTATTAAATCATGGCCATTCTAAACTATAGGTTATTGTTGTTTCCATTTTTAAATATATTTAAATCAAACTATAAAAGAAACATTATAACATAGTTACTTCACACTTTAATTAAAATAGTGAGATCACGATAATTAAACACAACTTCTTATTATTCATGAGCATGATAATATGCAAGATTTCATCCAAATTGACTTAACCTTCATTGAAACCGTGACAAACTACAATAAAAAAAAATGGCCATAATTTGAGAATGAACCTATTTTAATATATTTAAGATTGTACGGCCACCATTATCCAGCTATCATAATTTTCTAACCATGACCTAGTTTATATATATAAAAAAATAGCCCTTTAACTAATTATATTGAATGAAACATGAACGTTTTTATTCATGTAAATCTAATTGTCTAATCACAAGAAGGCATTTTAAAAAGATGATCACGTATTAATAACGTGATCTATAACAAAAACATATAATTTAGATCATACAATTCTCTAAATTGAACAATATATGGATGATAGTGTGATATCTAAGAAAACATGGTTTTGTTAGCCTTTATAATTTATATAAGACAATTTTCTCATTTGAACAATGCATGTGTGGATACTATGTATAAAACTAACATTCAAAGTGTAAGTGAACATATTTATATTTTGTTTTATTTTTTTGGTTGGTTTTTAATGAATATAATAATATTTCTAGTCAAATGGATGGTATATATTTTGTTTTATTTTTATTTATTTATTTTGATTTTTAATGAATATAACAATATCTTTAGTATAATAGATTGTATAATACTTTTGAATACAACAATATCTTTAGTATAATAGATTGTATAATACTTTTGAATACAATAATATTTCTCTATATTTTGTATCATCTTGATATTTAAATAAAAAATTTAAAAATCAAATAATATTCATCTTCCCCTTTTTCCATAAATATTCATCTTCTATTGTTTTCATAAAAATAACTTTGTAATCTTAGTGGTGTTCATTTCTAACTTACATTTCTCTTTGTTACCTCTCGCCCTTTAAACAAATACACTATGTAGTTGCCTAGCTATAATACTTCACATGTTTGTAGTTGTATAGCCATAATACTTCACATCACATCATTAAAAACTCCAATGGTTATTATTAATTATTCAAAATACACTTTATAATTATGTTGATCATAATAGATTTTTCACTTTTTAATTGTGTTTATCATAATAAATTTCTATAGTTATTTTGAATGTAGGTTTTCATTTAGAGTATATATATATATATATAGAGAGAGAGAGAGAGTTAATTACAATGGAGTTATCATGTTTTTAAATAGGCTGTATTATATAAAAATATTATGGGAAAAACTATTGGTTACGAAAAGGCTAAATAATCAATGGTAAATGACATTATGACTCAATCAAGTTTGCCTCAACAATAACTCCCTTAAACTTAGACCTGGAGATATTAACTTGGTCCTAATATACTTCATTGAAGTCCATATGAAAAAGTTATCATCCATGAGAATACATGGGTAATTACCTATTGTATCCACCACTTTTCTAGAAAAATGAGAATACATGGGTAACTAGCTATTGTATCTGCCACTTTTCTAGGATATTTTTTCTAGTATACATAACTAGTATAATCAAACTAGTATACATAACTTGATTATACAAACCCTCATATTAATCCATTCTAAGATAGGACTCTAGCAATCAATTTGCTTTTGACTACTCATTAGTTGGGTTTTGACCAATATATTCTCTAATGTTTAACTTTGTAAAATTATATTTATTTTTTAACATTATTTAAAAAAACAAACAATTTGTAATCATCCCACTAATTTATATTTTGAAGGTCTTATTTCCACCTTCATGACAGGTGCAATGGAGCATAATGAAATGATCGTTGTTTTAGACAAATTCTTTGCCACAATCAAGATTTGTGCAACTGCATTTTCCCCATGGTATGTGTAATACACCATTTTGTCACACTTAAGTGTCACACTTTCACACTTGGCTTACTTGGAATACATGAGTTATGTTAGACCTAATGGCCTATAAACCGTGTTAATCACCATCCTTTATCAACTTACAATCACCCCCCACAAAGCTTTAAGCATTATCTTTATGGAAGTACAAGACAAACTAGAAACGAAGGTCAAAATCCTTGATTTTAGAGCCAGTGAAAGTACCATCACGGTGCCCCTGCATCCAAAAGCAGCTGGAAAACTGAGCAAAAGCGCCGCCAGTGCAGTCTTCTAGTTACTATAGGTGCGCTGGTTTTGTATTTTTTGGAAACAAGATATTTTATCTCGAAGATTCCACTTCTAGAATCTTCTTAAGCAGTTTCAATCATTTACTATAAAAAATGACATCAAACTCCTATGATGATGGGATTACCTTAATATCTTAAGTTGATTTCCCACCTTTCCTGGATCTCAAGCCTAGATTGGTAAAACCCAAAACTACCATTTCATACTATAAATTTACCATCTTCTAATAAGTCAAGGTTGGCTTTAAAAGACCTTACTTGCATCCTTATGTTGTTGGATTGAGCTTAAAGACATATCACTTATGCTCTTTGGGTGGAGGTTTGGAGATTGCCTTGAGACAAAGGAAGGAGTACATTAGCTTAGGGAGACATCTACAAGTCATTTATCACTGGATTATAACTTCTCCTAATCCATTTAATGTAAATTTCTCTTGTTTCCTTATACATTTGTACCATATATGATTACAATTGTATTTCAATGTATATGATTCATTGAATGGAGGAATTACAATAGATGTACTTGTTTTTGTAATGTTTACTTGTCTTGCTTATGTTGCAGGTGTAGATTGAATCACTTCGAGAGGAAGCAAAAGAGTTCAAGCGAGGAGAAAGAGACTTTGAAATCCAAGTAAGTCCTCCTTCTTGTTCATGTTAATTTCTCTAGAGGAATACAAGTGTGCTTTGCCCTATTGTTACTAGGATAGCCACTAGGTCTAGGGTGTTTTCCTTTGTTTGCAAAGGATAATTTTTCATATAACAAATTGGCAACCAGAGTGATATTTCCCTTATTTGTTTCCTTGGCCTTAGCATATTTTCACCTCTCAAAGCAACATTAATTGACTTATTCAGACAATGATTCACCTTAGGAAAACACTTTTTTGAGCTTAGTAGGGTTTCTTGTGCCATGTTTAGACAAAAATAGCCCCAGTGCATGTTTTTTTCTAAGACACAATGCTCCAATGTGTTTCTGGTTCTCTATACATGTGTTGCAATGCACTGGTTCTGTTCTACACATGCGTTTCAGTGCACTAGTTCTTGTTCTACACCTATGTTGATCTTGTAGGATCCAAAAATTTTCATTCCTTTGCCTTGCGCTTTGTTCTACTTTGGTCCAGCAAGCTTTCCTTGAGTCTATGAGTTTGTCTCTATCTTTTTAAATCCAATCCCTTGTGTGAAATTGAATTGTGTATGATTGTTAATCACCTTTGAGTGTCATCACCTTTTTTATAATATTTTGTTTCGCTCTTTATTTCTTCTTATTAATTCAGGTTTTTATGCATAGATGGATTATCGAATTTGAAAAGTGAATTTTACATTACAGTTAAAGTCTGTGTGGTTTCTTTTCGCGAGCAATCAAGTTACATTCATATGTTTCTTTATATTTGAAAAATTAAAAGAAAATAAAAGAAAAACAATTATTTGCATTGCATATAGTGCTTTTATTTTGATTGGGATAATGAAGTTGAGGAGATCATCGTTGCATCACTTGTTTGTTGCATTGTTAATTGATTTCTTCTTCCCCTACTTAGTTAGGCCTTTCATTGTTAAAAGGAAAATGAAAAGAGTTATGTTTTTCATATTATTTGCATCATAGGATTTTTCAAGTGACATCAAGTATTGAGCCTTGAAATCGAAACATAATGAAAGATAAACTCTAAAATTCACTCAATTAACCTAAGGAGCATTTGAAACTTAATGACACACATAGAAGTCTATGCTAGAGACGTGTTTTGATGTCTTTAAACATAAGAGTTTTTGTTACTTATCAATGTTACATTAAGGGGGTGATATCTCATTCCACATACATTAGGTATATTTTATCATTCTCCATGTACCTTCTGGCATATCGGATGATGCTCCACGTACTCTGAGTATATTGAAACACTTTCATCGAAAGAGTATGCTTTAGACAACACCAATACAGACTACACTTCCACATACCTCTGGGTATATTTTGGAAGTCATCCATTGGATGCAAACCAGTCTTAGGAATCTAAGTCGGTCACCTTGTCACTCGTGATACACCAAACACAACATTCGAGGAGATTGTCTGCACGTATATAAATCCTTGGTTTACCACAGTGGTATATCGTAGTTCACAGTGGCTTGTTAATCCTTATCTACCTAGTTACTCCTTTGTTTTTTTTTGTTTCTTTAATTTCTAAAATCAATTAATTGATCGCAGAACAACATTCTCACGGTGGAACAACTCCTTAGTGGATCTTAGGTTGAGACTAGTGTCAACAATTCTGGATTCTACCAATCAAGGAAACCCCTCTAATGGGAATCCTGGTCCTTTTCCTTCTTTTTGAAATATTGGTGCTCTATATATGGCAACGTTGTCCCTTCCCAGATTTACCATTGGTTTTCCAGTTTGGTTATTTTCGACCCCTATGGTTTCAAATGTCCAAACTACTCCTAAACCAAGTTCTCCTCCACTTGAACAACATCAACCTCATGTTGATCCCAAAGTTGACCCTTTTCCTTCTTCTCTTGTTATTTCTTCATCCCTTTCCTCATTCTCTCCTGGTGAAAGTCTTGATTCTAGTAACCAAGAAGCTATGAAGAAGAAGAAAAGGATGAAGAACAAGAAGAAAAATAAGCAGGGGGAGAACCAAGCAACCATTGCTACCAATGCAACTAGTATGGAAAAACATTCCAATCAACCTCGCAAATTTAAATTCCCTTGAAAGTTATGAAAGGGTGACCACCTTCTTATATATTTCCTTAGTATTCCACATATATTAGAATTGTGGTCCAAAGCTCACAAATCCTTGGACATTAGCCTCTAGAGATCATGCTAGTGAGAAACCATCAACTAGTGATAGTAAGATCCACTAGAAAAAGGGTAAAGTTAAGTTTCCATGAGGTTATGTGAAGGGAATAATCATATTCACCTTTTTCCTTATATGGATGAAGCTTCAAAAGTGTTGGAAAACCTTATAGCTTCTCAGCCTCATCTTTCGACTGGTTATTGAAATTTTTCTCCCAATCCTCCACTAATTGATGAAGATATTTATCAGAATCAGAATCTAATCAATCCCACTTGCTTTGAACATGAATCACATGAGTTTGTTCTTGACCAACCATTGGTTGAGAAAATTGTTGACTTAATTCCACCTTTCGTTGATCATACTTTTCCCTTAGAGAGTGAGTCGCATACAACTCAGGTTCTTCTCATTTCTTTAGGTTCCAATGAATTGGCAGGTGATCCTCCCATTCCAATGGCATTGGGGGGAAATCCTCTTGTTCCCACAACACAGGGGAGAAGTTCTCTCATTCCCATATCATAACAGGGTAGTTCTTCCATTCCTACGGTACCCCCTCCAAGTAGTATGGTCACTTCCTTTGATTGGATTCATCTAGAAAGATATCATCTTCCTTATTATGTGCCCTTCCAGATCATAGTATAGGCTTATAATATGGTCGTACCTAGCATGGTCATAGGTAAAGGCGCATATTTTATTATTATGTCCTCAATTGCTTTGCAAGCTTTCAGCTCTACATAGCTTGTGCCCGTTACATAGAATTTGTTGGTATTTAATAGACGAACCAGTTAACCATTAGGGATCCTTCCTTACTTGCCTATTACTTTGGGAGAAAATAATGTCTATATCGATGTGATGGTACCCCAAGGCCCTTTGGATTTTAATTTACTCCTTGGGTGTGACTATGTTTATGGCATGGGAACTCTTGGCTTTTCACCCTTTCATGTGATTTGTTTCCCGCATGAAGGAAGAATTGTGACCATTGACTAGCTTTCATTTGTTGGTCCTAATTTATCTCTCAATCAACCAACTTCCCTAAATAGTCCTTATATGAAAGTGGTATCTCCCCCGCCACAATTTAATTATGTGGCAACCTATTCCATGCCCACGCTTATTCATGATCTAATAGGTGATGTAGTGCATTATGTACTGGGAGCACTAATGCCTAATCTTTCCCTTGGATCCTTTTATATGTATTCCTTCCATAGAATTATTCTCCCATCTCATTAGAGCTTCTTAGAGGCCATGGTCTTTGGGGAGCCATAATTAATATAACCAAAGATCCTAGAGCACAGTTACTTTTCTTGTGTCAAGCTCCTTAATAAATGAAACAAGGTTCCTAGAGCAAAGTTCATTTTCTTATGTCAAGCTCCTTAAAAAATGAAACAAGATTCCCAAAGAAAAGTTCATTTTCTTGTGTCAAGCTCATTAAAAAATGAAGCAAGGTGTCATGAGCAGAGTTCTTTCCCTGTGTCAATTTTGTTAAAAAATGAAATAGATCTCCCTCCAATTCGAGTCCTTGATTAGATCTCATAAATTCCCAGTTGAGTCTTTCACTTGATCTCGTAAATGAACCTTCATTCCATCCACTTATTAGTAACTAATAGACTGCTTAGGTGCATGAAATGAGGCTTTGGGGGCATGTACCTCAAACAAAGTCATTATGTTGGGGGCATTCAAATTAATCTCAAGTATAGTTTTTCTTTGTTTCAAGTTTATGTAAAAATGAAACCATTCCCAAGCATAGTTTTTCATTGTTTCAAACTTGCATAAAAATGAAACTAATCTCAAGTATTCTCAAGCATGGTTTTCCCCATTTCAAGCTTGTGGAAAAACGAAACCAATTTCAAGCACATTTTCCCATATTTCAACCTTGTGTAAAAAATGAAACCATTCTCATCATATTCTCGTGATTGCCATTTTTATAAGCCGGCTTTTCTCATTTCATCATCACCATCTGCTTGGTCAATTATTCACTTTCGCTTGGTGTTTTACCCTTTCCTGAGGAGTTGTTGCGATGGGTGGTCTTATTAGCCATCCTCTTGGCCTCTACCTGTTTTGAGCAGTTCCATCATAACCAAAACTAGTTGTTACTTTTTATACCATTCGTTCCTCCAAGAGGATTCTTCTTTCAGCTCCTTTTAGACTCCAAAAATATGAAAAGATTGTCGAGCAATTTTCTTTTCAAACTCATTAAAGTAAATGAAAAGACATATTCCCAGTATAAGTTTAACCCTTTTCTAGACTGGGATAGACTATATACGAAAAAGGAATAATTTAGTCGAACATGACTAAAAGGTTCTCTTGAGTATCATTTTCTTCCTTTTCAAACTCAAGAATATCATTTTCTTCCTTTTCAGACTCAAGAGACTAAGTTTACGAAAAGGAACCTTTGGAGTTTTCTTTTTCGCCTCTTTTTCAAATTCTCTAAAGATTACAAGTGTAGGTTTTAACCTCGTATAGAAATTACCTGCATACGAATTCTAAAACACAGAAAATAAACAATGCGAGAGCATAACACATAAAACACATATACGCAAAGATTTTCCCTTGGATCCCAAAACCAGGACTACCATCTTGATTTTTCATTATTTTCCTTTCAATGTTTCAATACATATTTATACATGCCGAAGCATCCAATACCATGGACCGAAAACCATCACGTCCAAAACTATGTGCTAAAACCATGCACAAAACCATAGGTAGGTTCGTCCCACCTAATATAGGGTCCCAAAAAAGTTTTCCCAAGGTGTTGCCCCAGACCCCATAGAAGGGGGCTACCCATCCCCCTCAAACCCCCTATGAACCCCCCACTGCGTAATCGGCACAACGAAGGTGGGGCTCCCCCCCCTCTAACCCCCCTATTAACTACATGGGCTAGTTGTGGAAAGAATATAACACAAACCAACATTCTCCCACTTGTTGTTTTCTTTCCACATGGGGCCACAGGGGAGCTTAGTCATTTATCCAGCCCTATAATGCCCATTGTTTCTCTACACCAAGAGAACTTCTCAGAGCTCATAAATTTTGTCATTGCATCTGCAGTATTCTTCAAAGTGTCCACCTTTACCAACAACACTTTTTTTCTTCTATCATATCCCTCACAAAGTGATACTGAACATCAATGTGCTTTGTCTTTGAATGATAAGCAAGGTTCTTTGCCAATAAAATTGCACTTTGGCTATCACAGTCTATCCTTATAGCTCCTTGTACTAACCCCATACTTCAACACAATCTCTGCAACCAAATTGCTTCCTTGCTTGCATGAGTGGCTACCATGTATTTTGCCTCTGTAGTTAATAGTGCCACTACAGATTGTTTCTTACTCATCCAACTGACTATACCTTCAAATAGGTTAAACACATACCCACTTGTAGATCTTCTCTGATCTAGATCTCCAACCCAGTTTGCATCAACAAAGCCACGAATATCCAACACTCTATCCAATCCTGGTCTTCCTTGGTAGCACAAGGCATAATCATTAGTGCCATGCAAATGCTTGAAAGCTCGCTTCACTATTGTCCAGTGCTCCTTCCCTAGTTTTGACATAAATTTGCTGAATACTCCCACTGCATGTGCAATGTCTGTTCTAGTACAAACCATTGCATACATCAGGCTACCGACTGCACTTGCATATGGAACACGGGACATGTCCTCTTCCTCTTCTTGTGTCTTGGGACATTGTTCGGCAGATAACTTTACACCTATAGGAATAGGAACCTTCACTGGTTTACTATCCTGCATATTAAACCTCTGCAATATTGTCTCAACATACTTCCTCTACCTTAACCAAAGCTTCCTCTTTGCCTGATCTCTTTTAATTTCCATGCCCAAAATATAGTTTGCAACAACAAGATCTTTCATGTTGAATTTGGAGGACAATTGGGTCTTCCAATCCTAGATAATTTCTTTGTCATTTTCAACCAGAAATATATCATCCACATACAAGACCAGATAAATAACATAGTCACCAATTAATTTAAAATACACACAGTGTTCTACTTTACTTCTGGTGAAGCCAAGTCCCTGTATAAATGTATCAAATTTATGATACCACATCCTTGGTGACTGTTTTAACCCATACAGAGACTTCTTTAACTTGCATACCAGTTATTTCTTACCCTTCACCGCAAAACCTTCAGGTTACTTGTTTCTAGGAAAACTAGTATTCTTAAAGAATGCTAGCCCTCTAGGTTTGGCAGCTACCCTAGAAACAACAGTTTAAAGCAATTCAATTATTTCCTCTATGTGTAATAGATAAGAGAAAGATAATGGAACCAACCTGGAACTTCTACTTAATCACTTGCTTGATCTCTCTCCCCTTTGACAGATCCTGCATTTCCTTCCCATACTTAACACACTTGGAGAGTACCTACACAAGTACAACAACAAAGAACCGTCAAAGCATCATGATCTATTACAACATAAACATTACAGAATCAGATATATAATGAACAAACGATAGCATTCACAAATGATAACATTCACAATTGCACAATCATATGGAAGAAAACTTGAAGAGCTTTATTAATATAAGATAGAATTACAACCTAGTTGTCTAATCCAACATCATCCTCCCAGCTTCAATCCTTCTTCACCTCATGAAATAGAAAGTTCACTCCAACAATACAATGTTCTTTCCTCAATTACAAACTATCAACACTTCCTTGCAATTCACAACATTCCAGCCTCTAGATCTCTTGGATGAGGGATCCATTTATAGATGTTTGCAAGGGTGTGAGTCATCCATGGGGTTTTATTAGTGTCATTCCACTTGTTACAATGGGTTACATAAGGGAAAGGATTGGAGATTTTCTTATATCCCTTATTCATCCTCGGGCGAATTTAGAGAGGCAAGTGGCATAGGAGAAAGCTCTGGAAGATTCCATGAGCAATCAACTGACAAATGTCATGGGCGTTTGTCCATCCTCACCCATCACACCCTATAGAAGGCCTAAATAGTATGCATCGCACCCTAGCAGTGTACCACTCAGTATGCATCGCACTTTGCCAGTGGAGCAGTCAGTATGGTTCAATTTACGCAGTTTCTGGATGGTTTCTCAGATGGAACTTTTGGGGAAAGATGTATTTAGATTATTATTTTCCTTTACGGTATGAAACAACTTTTTTAGGAATGGTGATCATGAAAAAATGAAGGTTGGAGGTATTGTAGTGGATGAGACATTAACTGGATGTTGATTTCTCAACTGAATGACTTCTCTTGAACATGTCGGCGACACTGAGATGAATTAGTAGCATTAACCCCAAAAGATGGATGGTATGAAGGACCAATGGTGAGATGACCAGTGAATGGAATAACCCAAACCAACTCAATAATGGAGATGAAGTGAAAGTTTCATGTTCAAGAGCGACTTACTACCATAAATTCTTCAAGTTTTTTCCTTTTTTCCCCAGTTATTGCTGACTAGTACCTCTTTATTTTTGTCAAGCTTGAGGAGGATAACATATGCTTGTTCTATAATTCACCCTTCAGGAAAACATGTCACTATTTAATATTTTAACGAGTCTAGCGACAGTGAAACTCGGTCTCATCTAGATGGACGAGTTTGTCGCTATTGTTTTAACGAGTTTAACGAAAAGGATAAGTAGGTCCTTTTCATGTTTAGATAGTTTGAAAAGGGATGAAAAGAAAACTCCATAAGTTATTTTTCATAAAGTAATCCCTCAGGTCCGAAAAAGGATAAAATAATACGGGAGGGATGACATTTCCAATACTTTAACGAGCTGGAAAAGACAAGTGCTCGACAATCTTTTCATATTTAATAAGTCTGAAAAGGGTTTAAAGAGGACTCTATTTTGAGGAATGAGTGGTGTCTAGGGTCGCAACTGGTTCCGGTGATCTTGGAACTTCTCAAAACATGTTGATTTATGTGAAGAGGCTGGCTAATAAGACCACTCATTGCAACTATTCTTGAAAAAGGGTAAAACAACCAAGGGAAAGCGTACGATTGGCTGAAGAGATGGTGGTGATGAGATGAAGAAAACCAAGGCTCAAAAGGATGACAGAATGGAAATCACAAGGGTTTAAAAATTGAAAATGGGTTCATGTTTAGACAAGCTTGAACCATAGGGAACTATGCTTGGATTTAGTTTCATGTTTACAGAAGCTTGAAACAAAAAACTATGCTTGGATTCAGTTTCATTTTTATGAAAGCTCGAAATGAAAAAACTATGCTTGGTGGTCAAATATGTTCAATTCCGTTATCTTCTTGCACTAAAACCATAGCGATGGTTGTATCTACAGCGGCGAGATACAGGTTGAAGTCTTTTTGATAGTTAGGAGCATACATTAATGATTCTTTTACCACGGAATATTTTAAAGCATCAAAGGAAGCTTGCGCAACCTGATCCCAATGGAAGGGTACCCCTTTCTTCAAAAGATGTGTATAACCTTTAGCGAGCTCAACATAATGTGGAATGAACCTCCTTGGAAAGTTAGCTTCCCTTGGAGTCTCTGAATCTGAACCAAATTTGAAGGTGGAGGCATGTCAAGGATTGCTTGAACCTTAAATGTGTCAAATCAAATTCCGTCCTTAGAAACTACAAAACCAAGCAATTGATTAGAACCAACACAAAACAAAAATTTGTGTGGATTGAGTTGTATCTTGTAGTGTCGGCAACGTAAAAATATGGCTCTCAAATGCTGGGGATGATCAGTATGTTTTCACGAATGAGTAGGCAGATCATCGAGATATGGTTGAACAATGTGTTTGATGTCATGGAAGGCGTAATTCATTGCCCTCTGAAAAGTTGCCCTTATGTTATTCAAACTAAAAGGTAATTTATGATATGCGAATGTGCCCCATGGACATATAAATGTAGTTTTTGACTAGTCCTATGGGTGGATATTGATTTGATTATATCCGGAAAATCCATCCATGAATGAAAATATTTCGCTTCCGGCACATTCGTCAATAATTTGGTCGATAAAGGGTGTAGGATAGTTGTCCTTTGGACATGCTTGATTTACATCCCTATAATCGACGCACACTCCAATCGTTCCTTGTTTTTTCATCACAGGAACAATATTCGATACCCAATCAATGAGAGGAACAGGGTAAATGAAGCCAGCATGCAAAAGTTTTTTCAACCTCTGCTTTAATGGCAGCAGCTTTCTTTGGATGAATAGGTTAAAGCCATTGTCGTACTAGTTTGACATCTGGATACATCTTGATTTCATGTTCAATAATTCTTGAGTCAATGCCTGGCATTTCTTCATATGACCATGCAAAGACATCTCTGAATTCACGAAAAAGAGCACAGTAGTTTTCTAGTTCTGATGGAGAACAAGATTTTCCAACGTGAATATTCTCTACAACATTAGCCTTCGTTGAAATATTAATGGCGATAGTTACTTCAATGTTGGACAAATTTCGCTCAGAATCTACTGTATTTACAAATTTAATAAAAAATCAACAATTGAGGGGTGATTGAGGTCATTTGAATAATCTTCATTGTCATCTTGAAGGTGGGAACGATGATGGAAATCTTCCCACGGTGTCTCTCCTATCATCATTGATTGAATGATTCCTTCGTCTGTAGTATGTATGTGAGACCAAGGATCAGAAGAGGTACCATATTCTATAGACCTATCTACCTAAACACTCATCGAGTGCTGATTCGAGTTTGCCGCCCAAGCCCAGAAAATTGATTGCTGCAAAGATTCGATGGGGCTTCGTGGCAACTCCTTGTGATGATCCTCACTATCAAAATAGTCGGAACTCTTCTTAAACTTAGATGATGTAGAAGTGTTCATATGACAGGTTTCCACTGTGGCCACTTCCATGAAACTAGATGGAGACGGAGGGGAAAAAAGACCCATTAAGGAAGGGTCTTTTAGGAGGCCTACTCCAACATTTTGAAGTGATTGTGAACTTCCATGGATCAATGGAATGCTTCCAGTAGTTTGTGAATTGTTAGCGAAAAATGCTAGTTGGTCGACAATTGTGATTCCACCGTGGAAGGGAAATGCAATCTTTCTTAAATATGTAGACACAACGACAGCCATAGCATAAACCCAAGGCCTTCCTAGTAAAATATTGTAGTCAAGGAGTCCATCAATGACCTTTACTTCAATATCTACTATCTTTCCCCCCAGTTCAACTTGCAAGCTACTTAAAATCCCATATGGAGTGTACGTTCTTCCATCGAATGCTTTTAATGTTGTTGGTGATCGTGACAAGGGTGGTGAACCAAGAGTTTTCCAACAACTCATCGACATAATACAGGTAGATGTCCCCTCATCAATGATGGTTCGATGAACATTTTTTTTTAGGGCTTTTACCTATATAAGGAATGTGAGTTGGGTTGGTAACTAAGGTGTATATCCTTTATGATTAAAGGCCACAAGATTGGAGTTCATTGGATCGATCCCACCTTGCTGATAACAAAGCCTACTTTTGGGAGGGACAATTTTGCAATACCTCAAGTGTCGACATAGCGGATGGTGATTGAGCCAGATCCTCCACTATATTATAATTCTGAGTAGCTTGAGGACGAGGATTAAATGTTGATTTATGTACGACTCCCTTTGGCAGCTTTATAGTTAATTCAGGAATAATGGGTGGAACTACTTCTCGCGAAATCGTTTTCGAACCACTAGGTTGATTAGTAGCCTGGTTGTTCGATGATGATGGATTCCCATAATCTTTATTCCTTGTTGATATCAAAACATCATTTTTCTTGTTTGCGATGGATAACATAAGCACTTGGGATGTGGAAGCATTATCGATAGCAACCATATTAGTTTCTGGGTTTGGAAACGGATCTGTCATCACCACTGAGGTATTCGAAGTCTTCAAAAGTTTTGAAACAACTCAATGTGGACAATCTCTTGTAAAATGCTCCTCGTTACATATCAAACATGGATAAGGAGGAGGTTTCCTTGCCATAATAGGGTTCTCAGATGATTTTTCAAGAGTGGAATTCTCCTATTTCTTCTTATTATTTTTTTCTTTCTTCTTGTCCCCTGGTTGCTTTGGATTTTTGCCTTTGTCGGATGACATGACATTAATCTCCGAGGCAAGAGAATTGTCATTTTCATTTTGACTAGAAACAGCAAGAGCTTGACTAGATGGACATCTTGCGGTTTGCGTGCTTGAGGCATCGATCACACCGTCACCGGCATGAGAGTCCCTGCTCGATTTAGGAGGAGGAGGAACAGAAAAAGCTGGTCTAGGAGCATCATGAATTTTTTCGTAGAGTGTGCCAGATTGTGTATAGATCAAATCTAAATATTGGGCATGAACAATGACTTGCTCTTCAATGGCAACTCCTCCTTTCGCCATGTCCTCAGTGATAGATGGCAATAAGGATTTAATAAACCGCAAAGCTAAAAGTTGATCAGGAACATACGTCTTTACCATTTGACGATGACGCCGCCACTCATGAATATGATTAGATATGTGAGTGGATGTGGTCTGTTTAAAATTGGTAAGGAGTTCTGTTCCAGTTTCGTACCTAATGGGTAACTGAAAGTGGGTTAGAAAATTAGTGGCAAGGATTGTGAAGTTATCAAACGAAACTCTAGGCAATTCAATATACCATTTCGCTGCTAGACTAGTGAGCATTCTCTAAAAAAGGCGAAGTCTAATCGAATCATCATTCAAGGTGTTAGATGAGCATCACAAATGAAAAGTCATTACGTGATTCGATGGATCTTCACCTGGATTTCCATTGAACTTAGGAATATCAGATGGGATTTTATGAGGAATCGTCGGCCACCAAGGGGTGTATGCAATTAGATCATTCGTTAGCCGGTTCAAATCTGGTAAAGTTGCTACAAAAGACAACTATTGATTCAGGTTGGGTGGAGCATACCCAGGATAAGATGGAATCGCCTGAGCAGTAGGTATTTGCATACCAGCATAATGTATCTGTTATTGGTAACTTTGATAAGGTTGTTGGACATAACCAGTGTAGTGTGGCTGTTGATAACCGGTTTGAAAATGCGTTTGTCCATAACCTATAAAGCCTTGTTGCTTAGGTCCTCGGTAGGCTTGATATTGACCAAATCCAGTTTGAGCTTGTAAATCAAGTCCAACCTGAGGTTGGGTTTGCTGGAATTGCAGTTGTTGGTATTGTGCCAGCCACAGTTGTTGGACCATTTGTTGTTGCCCAATACCACAGGATTGACTAAGTTACGGATTGACAATATCCGTTTGTGCCTGATTCGTTCCATATAAAGAAGCACTAACCTGAGGTTGTGGTTGAGCTGTAGAGACAAGTGGCTATTGTATCACAACTTGAGAGACTTGAGTCTTTTGCCTCAAAACTTGAGGTTGTGAGGAAGAAGGAGTAGGTTGAGGTTGAGACACAACAGGCTGTGCTTGTGTTTGCGACACGATCGTAATAGCAGGTGTAGTGGGAATATTCAACACAGGTCGAATCGGTTGCGTTGGATATACAACCCTTGGTTGTTTTGGAAGTGTTGGTATCCAACAACTAGATGTAATTCCAATTTGACCTTAATACTGTTGGAAACTCCCATATGGTTGTTCCATAGGAGGGAATAATGAAAAGGCATACTGCTCTCCATATGGTGGTATTCTAGTGTTTAAAGGATGTATCGGTCTTTGAAAACTGGTTTGCCCAAATTGATACTGACATGTAGGATCAAATTGTTGAGTTTCAACATAAGAAGGACTGGATGGGACTCCGGTTGAATAAATAGGAGCAGACCATGGTGTTGAAGTAACCCTTGAGTGGAATTCAGCTAGTGATTGATAACCAGCTGGAACATATGGTGTATCGTATAACTATGACTCGGGTGGACCAGAAAACATTATAGGAATAGCAGCAGAAGGTTCCACCACAGTTGTGTTAGATGACACATTCCTAGATGTCGATGGTTGCTCAAACATGTTTAGTCTATCCAAAAATCCTCCAAGCGATTCGACAAGAACTTGTGATGAAGGAGGATTAAAAGAACCAAACTCAGGAGTAAAAGGACACAAATGAATCCCAGTTCCAAAATGTAATGGGGTACTAGATGGGGGATCCTCTACTATATCCTATATAGCAATCAGACCAGGTGGAAGAGGTAGACCGTCAGGTCCATAAAATATTTCTGGAGCTGAAGAAGGTCTAGCTTCTATAGTGACAAATACTGGAGGGGTGACACCTTCTGAATACTGAAACTCGTTTAGGTAAATGAACTTCAATCTCAACGAGAGGTTCTTGAAAAACTGTTGGTTCAAATGTAGCCTTGGTTTGAACTGATATGGGTTCAGGATCAACTCTAGATGGATTTGTTTCAGGTACAGAAGTGTCTACCATTACACTAAGATCAGTTCTAATGTCCTCTTGTAACTGCGGAACTTCTTCTCTAAAGGCAGATGTACCAGAAATAATCGGAGTAACTGGAGTCTCTGATGATGTTGAAACAAAAGTTTCAAATAAACCAGATGAATTGGACTTAGTTAAACAAGAACATTTTTCTTGGATTGGCTTTGCTTCAGGAAGCAAAGACGGTTGACTCGCTAGTCTCCACGAACAACAGGGTTTTGATTGACTTTCTTCCACGATTGTGGGTTACTTGATCAACTCAAAATTAAGGGGGAAAATTATGTTATTCTGAATTCAATTAATTTTAATGATGCTTGGACACAACTTTGCTTTTTCAGTTTTTAAGAGTCGAGAAAAAACTAAAGATGGCTCTAGTCTCCTTTGATTTTTAATGAGCCTAAAAGGACAAGTGCTCAGATGGATCTTTTCTTTCAAAGAGTTGAAAAGGAATGAAAGTGACTACTCTAGAAAATCTAGACAGAGGGATTACTAGACCAATTGCAAAATTGCAATACACATCTTGGTGATAAATTAAAAATAAATTACCAAGGACTTATGTATAGCAGTCAATCTTCCCGAATGTTGTGTTCAGTGCATTGCGATCAATAAGGCGGTAGACTTAGTTTCCTATGGATAAAGGATATAAGCCTATTGTGGTCTTCCAATATATATGTAACCGTATGGGGAGCACAAGTCCGTGCACTTGTTGTATCAAGGAGGAGAGATCACCCAACCTTCAATGAAAACGATAGCCCCTAGTTTTAACAATGCCAAAACACATCTCTAGCCTAGACCTCTAGATATGTTGCGTTAAGTTCCAAAGCGTTGTTAGGTTCATTGAAATTTATTTTAAAGTTGAACTTGTTTAGAGTTTGCTTTTTAATGGTTCACCGCGTGATGATGATCTGAAATTCCTAAGATGCAGTCTACAATGATAAACAATCTTTGTTTATTTGAGCAATGAAAATCCTTGCTATTAGGGAGAGAAAATAATATTGCTTTTAAACAAAGAGCAAAGAGCACACACTAGTACATTTCCCTAAATCATCTTTTCGCACACAAATAAAAAAATGCTAAATGCAAATGCATATATTTGTTTTCATTCTCCTTAATGTGAAAAATTCCAAAGAGAAGAACAAAATGCAGCAAAGATCTAAAATATTTCACTCAAAATGAAATTTTCGACAATTTCTTCTTCAAAAGAGAAAGGAAGACTTAAAATGACACTTTTCAATTTTGAATAAAAATGCTTTCGACACTTTGAATATAAAAAAAATCAAACCAAATACATGAAGAAAATTTCAAGCGATTATCAAGGGAAGAAATAATTCACGACACTTCTCTTTTTGACACAAAACGACAATTACAACACTTTTTGTATCAAAGCGACAAATCGACTTAAACAACTTTTCAACAAAGGATTGTAAATGATGAACAAATACACAAAAAACATTCACTAATCCTAATGTAATTGAGGCTGATTGATCCAGGTGGATATTGGTGGCCACCTGCTAATTCCACGTGGATCCCCTCTAGTGCTTCGTTCAGTTCTTTTAGTTTCCTTAATTATAGCACAGTTTACTATTTTTAGCAGTTTTTCGGGTCCTAAACTTCCGGAGCC
>APFE030747504.1:254770-270098 GCA_000404065.3 Pinus taeda | reverse complement strand
TTGGAACATGTACATATGCATCACATCCAAATATCCTTAGATGTGAAAGAGAGGGTTTCTTACTAGTCCATACCTCTTGTGGAGTCTTATCCTCCAACGCTGATGAAGGTGATCTATTGACCAGGTAGCATGTTGTCTCCACCGCCTCTGCCCATAATTCCTGTCCTAACCCGGTACCACTGAGCATGCTTCTTTCCCTTTCCATCAACGTCTTGTTCATTCTTTCTAAAACTCCATTTTGCTTAGGTGTGTATAGAGTAGTCTTCTACCGTGCTATACCACACTTCTTACAGAATTCTTCAAATTCCTTACTACAAAACTGTCCACCGTTATCTGTCCTCAACACCTTTATCTTCTTCTTTGTCTGGTTTTCCACAAGAGCCTTAAATTCTTTAAACTTGTCAAAGACTTTAGATTTCTTATTAAGGAAATATATCCATGTATTCCTTGAGAAGTCATCTATAAATGATACATAGTACACAGACTTACCCAGTGATGGAACCTTCACTGGTCAAAACACATCACTGTGCACAAGTTCTAATATCTGTTTCGCCCTCTTACCACTAGAGGGGAAACTCAGCCGATTCTGCTTCCCATATACACAATTTTCACATAAATCAAAATCCATATTGCTATTACTCATACCTTCTACCATACCTTTACCATGAAGTATTCAAAGGCCCTTCTCTCTAATATGTCCAAGCCTTTGATGCCACAGTGTGGTCTTCTCTCCAGAGACCACTAGATTTTCTGCTACACTTTCAGGAACCACAGCACTGTTGCACCCATCAACAATAGTACTACCTTACAGCTTGTAAATAGTTCCAATCCGAACTCCCCACATCAATACCAGTTCTCCCCGAACCATCTTACAGGTATCTTTCTCGAACACTGTTTTTACACCAGCATCATCCATCTTGCTTATGGAAATCATATTTATGGCCAATGCATGAATATGCAGAATGCCCGGAAGTGTTCTCACCTGTCCACCTTGCAACTTCAACTTTACTTTTCTGCAACGAACGATTCTAGCCTTCCTGTCATCCCCCAAGAAGACATCACCACCATCATATTTCTCATACTCACATAACCACTCTCTATGGGGAGTAAAGTGAAAGGATGCACCTAAGTCAATCAACCATGCGTCATGATCAACATGTGTACTTGAAGAAGCCAAGTACACATGCCCACCTTCATTTGAGGTGGTTTTTGCCTCTATAGAAGGAGCATCATCAGATCTCTTTCCTTTTTCAGGAGCTTTAGATTTACAGTCCCTTTTTAGTGCCCTTCCTTTCTGCATTTCCAGCACACCACCTTTACAGGTTTTCCGGGAGATTTAGATCCCCCTCTAGATTTAGATCTCCCACTCAATGACTTATTTTTGTTTTTGTTCTAGGACCGTCCTCGTACAGACAAGGCATCACCATTTTGGCTCTCCATATTTTTTCGTCTCATCTCCTCCATCAGCAAGGATGAGAATATTTCATCAAACTGCAAGGCGGTTGCATTGCTACCTATTGCAATAACCAGACCATCCCATGAATCTGGTAGAGAACAAAAAAAATTGATGCACATATCTTCATCTGAAATTTTAATATCAACAGATAATAACTGACTTACCACAGTATTTTATGCGTTCATATGCTCTGTCAATGAGTCTCCTTTTTTCATCCTTAAGTTATACAACTTTTTCCGTAGGAACAGTTTATTCACCAGAGACTTAGATTGGTACAAAGTCCCTAACTTGTCCCACAAAGCCTTAGCCATAGCTTCCTCTGATACATTTAGCAATACTAAATCTGAGACACATAATCGTATTGTGCTCTTTGCCTTCCGATCTAACTTCTTCCATTCTTCATCGGACACTCCCGTTGGTTTAGTACCCGGATCTACCGCGATCCATTGATATTTATCCACCAACGGGTCCTCCATCTTGAGTTTCCACAACTAAAAACTCTAACCATTAAATTTCTTGATCTTTATCTTTCCATTGTTCGCCATCTTCTTTCACCACTAGAATCGATCCCACAGATCTCCCACTGAACAGGGTCTACCACAGGCCTGAGCGAAACCCCTCAGCAAAAAAGTCGTGCCCTTGAATCCAAAACAGCTCCGATACCAAATGTAGGTTTTAACCTCGTACAAAAATTACCTACATACGCATTCTAAAAAACAGAAAATAAACAATGCGAGAGCATAACACATATACACATAAATTTTCCCTTGGATCCCAAAACCGGGACTGCTAGCTTGATTTCTCATTATTTTCCTTTCAATGTTACAATATATATGTATACATGTTGAAGCATCCAATACCATGGACCGACAACCATTGCGTCCAAAACCATGTGCTAAAACCATGCACAAAACCATAGGTAGGTTCGTCCCACCTAATATAGGGTCCCAAAAAAATTTCCCCGAGGCGTTGCCCCAGACCCTGTAGAGGGGGGCTAGCTGACCCCCTCAAACCCCATGGACAAGGGGGGCTAACGCCCCCCGTGTGACCCCTGCCCGCTTGCAATTGGCGCAATGAAGGGGGGGCTCCACCCCCCTTCTAACCCCCCAGTTAACTATGTGGGCTAGTAGTGGAAAGAATATAACACCCCAACAAAAATAAGTCAAGTTATACCTTTGATGGACTCGTAAAATCAATAAACAGTGTTGGGCTTGTCAAACATGACAGCGAAACACTCCTTCTCAATGTTCGTTAAATATACTCAGAAGGATTCATCCGAAGGATGAACTTATAGATCAAGCATATTTTATCCTCCTCAAGCTCATAAAAAGTAAAGAGATGCTGACCATAAATGGTGGGGAAATTGGGAAAACAGGGTACTTAACCTATTAATGGCAGAAAGTTTCTCTTGAACATGTCACTCTTTCACTTCATCTTCCTGATTGTTGGGTTGGGAAATATGCTTGCCTCTTTGGTTAATCATACAATGTTAAAAGGTCTTCTCATTCGTATTTGGGCCAATGTTGCGACCTCCATAACGTGTTATCGATATGTTCAAGAGAATTCCTTCAATTGACATTTGATACAATATTGTTAAGCCTTCATTCATGTTTTTCACTCCTAAACCAACTCCACACCAATATCATTTTTTCTCAAATCGTGATACCCGTTTCATGTCATTAATGGGGGGTACATCAAGGCCCTCATGCAACAGGTCGCTTCCTATCGACATCATCTCATTATCTAGGAAGTTGACTTAGAAACTCCATTTGGTACCTTCGAGCTTCCATACCTCAATGGAAAGTTTCCTCACTCTCGGCAATAGGTCCTCATCATTGGCCTTTGATTAGAATATTTTGTGTGGTGTTCAACTTCAACTCATCCATTCACACCACATAAACTATATTATAGTACCTTGAGATCCATTATCGTCATCGGTGGTTTCTCTCATGTTTGTTAATGACTTACATCATTATACGATAATCATATGGAGTTTACCATGTTCGACTTTAACTCATTGATTCACATGGTTAGACTCATACATGAAGCGATCGAGTGAACGAGATAGAAGACCCTAGATCTAGTTTCATCCATCTGAGCTGTGATTTCAGGATTCATACAAGGTCATGAAGTATTATGTCTATGATCATTTAAACTCTCATCCAAGCATGGGTCCACACTATGTCATCAGTGGATGAGACTTCTTGATCATTGTACATGTAATATTGGCTTATATGTTGAGTATGGGTATGCCTCCCTCAACAATGATATCATGATGTAATATGTATTATAATAGATGATGATCTCAACCTTGCTACTTGTGCTCTAGACTTATCTCATGGCAAAGTACTTCAGTCCTCAATCGTGATTTCCGACTTTGTACTTTGGGGGGAAATCTATTATAGACCATTTTGTCACACTTGTCAAATGTATCACACTTGTCACACTTTCACACTTGGGTTACTTAGCATACTTGATTTATGCTGGACCTAATGGCCTATAAACCGAGTCAATCATCATCCTTTATTAGCTTGCAATCATCCCCCACAAAGCTTTAATCATTCTCTTTCTGGAAGAACAATACAAACTGGAAACTGAGGTCAAAATCCTTGATTCTAAGGCCAAAGCTTGTACCATCATTGTGCCCCATACGCCCTAGAGAAGCTATGAAACTAAGCAAAAGTGTTGCCAACACAGTCTTCTAGTTACTGTAGGTCTGTTGGTTATGTATTTTTAGGAAGTGAAATATTTTATCTCAAAGATTCCACTTCTAATATCTTTTGAAGCAGTTTCAACCATTTACTATAAAAAATGACCTTTAACTCCTATGATCATGGGATTACCTTCATCGCTTAAGTTGATTTCCCACATTTCCTGGATCTCGATCCTAGATTAGTAAAACCCAAAACTACCATTTTATCCTATAAATTTACCCTCTTCTAAGAGCTCAGGGTTGGCTTTAGAGGACCTTACTTGCATTCTTATGTTGCTGGATTGAGCTTAAAGACATATCACTTATGCTCTTTGGGTGTAGGACTGGAGATTGCCTTGAGACAAAGGAAGGAGTACATTAGCTTGGGGAGACATCTACAAATCATTGATCACAGGATAGTAACTTCTCCTAATCCATTTAATGCAAAGTTCTCTTGTTTCCTTATACATTTTTACTATATATGGTTAAAATTGTATTTCAGTGTTTATGTTTCATTGAATGGTTGTTTGTCTTGCCTGTGTTGCAAGTTTAGATCAAATCACTTGGAGCAGAAGAAAAAAACTTCAAGTGAGGAGAAAGAGACTTCGAAATCCAAGTAAGTCCTCATTCTTCATGTTAAGTTCTCTAAAGGAATACAAGTGTGCTTTGCCCCCTTGTTGTGGCTAGGCTAGCCAGTAGGTCTAGGGTGTTTTCCTCTATTCCCATAGGAGAATTTTCCATATATCAATAAGGGAGATTCATTAATGTAACTGCTCATTCACTTTTTGAAAGAGCTTATAAATGATTTTCTCATTTAAGTAATTAATAAATTTATTTATTTACTATTAATTTTTAGTGATATGTGTATGGATTTGTAGAATTGTCTTTTATAATTTTTGTGGTTGTTAATATAAATTTTATTATTATGATATATTTAAGAAGAAGTTGATTCTTTTATATTATTTACATGATCTTTTATTTTTTGATATATTGAATTTAAATATTTATCTAATGATTTTAGTGTATTATAATGACAAATTTTTTTATTTATTTTTTAAGGGTTAACTATTTCTATAATAATATGCTTTTTTCTATAAATTTGAATAATTTTTTAATGTTTTTTTATAAATTTGAATCAATTTTAAAATTATGTTTGTGCATACATTTAGTTTAAACTTTTTTAATTTAACGTGATATTTAAATCATTTACATTATAATATGGTAAAATTTGTCAAAATTTTATTATTAGTCATTGCCAAGGAAGAACTACTTTGCTTTTAACTTTATAAAATATATATATTAACATTCTTAAAAACATGAAATTTTAATTTCATTTGTTGATATTTGGAATTTTGACCAATATATTCTCTGATATTTAACTTTATAACATATATATTTATTTTTTAACATTATTAAAAACACCATTTTTTAATTTTCTCACTCCTTAGTATTTTGAAAGTCGTATTTCCATTTCATTACAGGTGCAATGGAGTAAAATAAAATAATTGTTGTAATTCTTTGCCACACCCCAGGTTAGTGCAACTGTATTCCTCCCTAGGGTATGGGAGCTTCATGGTTTTTAGTTCTGTATTAGTGGATAGACACACGAGAATGTCTTGTTATAATCCTTGTTTAAAAATAGGTGAGAGGAGTTGGGATGAGCATTCTCACCTCTCAATTTATAAGCCTCCTTATTATATGCTAGAACTACAGTACATCTTTTGTTGTGCTTAAGGTGCCAAGCTATAGGTGAGTTGGGTTTTCTGGGAGGAAAATCTACGCAACCCATTTAATCTCCAAAACCCATTTACCCTAGTGCCTCTGGCTACTCTATAAATTTTCATAGGACGAGCCATCGAAAACTTGCTTCCATCTGTAAGGATAAAACTTTTTACATATTTTCAAGAGCGATGAAATTTTACTTATTTTTTCACAATTATATCTTTGTTGTTGTAATCGCCCGTAGTATTGCGGGAAACTTGATTAACAGAATTGGATATTTTCGCTCAAGTAAAGAAATCGTGACCTATGAGATTCCAAGGAGATCCACCACTGCGTATTCTCTGTTCCAGCAGAAAGGTCGACAAACAGTTTCAACCCTAGGCAGTTTACACAAAATAATGGTCATGATTTGCGCATTGATGCTATTTATTGAAACGTGCAGAGAAAGACATCGGATCAAACACATTGAAATGATCCAAAGAATGTCTTGCATGCATGCTGCCTAGCCTCTGTTCTCATATACTCGCAATAATATATTAAGCATTTCTTGCATCACATTAGGGTCCTCATCGCCGAATGAGTGAATAGTATAATTGTTCCTATGTGAACATGTTTTCTAGTGTCCTTCACAAGGATGATCTTAGTCTTTTTGTTAAGATTGGTTTCATTAAGCGATCATTCCAATTCAAGTTCGTGTAAGAAAAATACCTTGAGGACATAAAATTTATTATGTGATTTGCAATGTTTTAGAAAATATGTTGAGGAGATAAAATCTGTCAAGTGATTCAAAGAGCTTCGGATTTGTTGTATTGGCTTAATAGTGAGTTTAGTTTAGTTTAGTTTAGTTTTTTTTGTTTGTTTGTTTTTGTTTTTTTTAAATGAAATTTCTTATATGATTTGCATTTTTTTTGTTGAGGAGATAAAATTTAAGAATTTTTTTTCGTAGAAATCATATAACAGAAATTTTTGGCCAACGTGTTTCGAACCAACAAGTGTGGTTCATTATGAGCATCAGATGAAGAGGCTTATGATATTAATTTATTAAAAACAAATATTATTAAGTGACAGTGATATTAAACTACTAGTTTTTGTGAAAAATAAAATTTTTTTAAAATCAAATATTATTAGAAATTCTTCAATATGAAATAATTAAAAATATAATTAACAAGAATAAAAAATAAAAGCCAAAATATTTAAATTATGGTATTAATTTATTAAAATATATTATTAAGTAAGTATATTAAAAGCAGTTTTTGAAAAATACATTAATTAAATTATTAAAAAAAAATTTATTAAAGTTTTATTATAAGAATATTGAAAATATAATAACGAATATAAAACAAGACATAGTATGTTTAAATTATGATATTCATTTATTATTTTTAAAAACAAATGTTTTAAGTATATTATTAAACAATGTTTTGAAAATTATTTAATTAATTTAATAGTCAAATATTATTAAAAATCCTATAAAGGAGAGATATCAAAAATAATAACGAATCAAAATATCAAAGTCAAATTTCAAACAATAAGGGAAGTAAAAAATTATAAAAAGAAGTCAAGACCCTAATCGAGACTAGATGAGCCAACTTGCAGTGTCGCCATGGGTTCCCCTCTCTCCCATGTGGTAGCTAATTTATTCATGGAGGATTTTGAATCAAAGGCCTTAGCTTCTTCTCATCTTCTCCCTAAGATGTGGAAGAGGTCTATGGATGACACTTGTGTCATCTAGTCCCTTGGTAAGGAAGAGTTGGAACTATTTTTCCTCCATCTTAATAGCTAATCCAATTCCATTAAGTTCACCATGGAATTTGAAAGTAATGGTAGTCTTCCCTTCCTTGAAGTCCTCCTCTCAAGGAATGATGATGGCTCTCTTTATCATCAGGCTTTTCGTAAGAAAACTCAAACGGAACAATATCTTCATGCTAATTCTCATCATTTCCCATCTTAAAAGCTCGGTGTTTTCAACACCTTAGCAACTAGAGATTTAAGAGTTTTTTATGACAACCATATCAATGAAGAGAAATCACATCTCCTAAGTGTTTTCTTTAATAAGAGGTATAGTAGACATCAATGTACTAAGGCTTTCCTCAGAGCTGAAAAAGGTCCTAGGGATAAGGAAGATACCAAGGATCAATTTTATGGTGTTCATATTCCTTTTATCCAAGGGACCACTCACAATATTGCGAATATCTAAAGGAAGCATAAGGTGGCTTCAACCTTTAGGCCTTTAAATACCAACCGGAGTTCCCTTAGATCTGTAAATGTTCTAGTGGACCCCAGGAATATGAAGGGTGTTTACTTTATTTCATGCTCTTGTGGGACTCTCTACATTGGGGAGACTGGTCGATTGATTAATCAAAGGATTCGCAAGCATGCAGTTGATTTCAAGCATGATAGGACCCCCTCCTCTGCTTTGGCAGAGCATGCAAATAAATCTAAGCATCACATCTTCTTTTAGGAGGCTCAAGTTGTTGCTAGGGTTAGTCATTTCCATCATCGTAAATTGAGGGAGGCCCTAGAAATAGAAAAAGGAACCAATAATTTGAATAGAGATGATGGTTGGATTATTAGTAGAAGTTGGGTCCCGTCATGTTCTCCTAGTTTTTTAGGTTCCTGTTTAGATTTATTTTGTTTGTTTATTTATCTATGTAGGTATTGGTGCCCTTTTTATAGTATTTATTGTTGGTTTATTCTTCATTAGAGTTTATATTCTTGATCCTTCATGTTTTCTTAAGTATCTTATCATCAGATTCGTTCTTAACAACTTTTAGTATTTTTGTTATTTGTTTAATGGGCTTCAACCCTGCATTTTATTGTTCACCTTGTTTTATTTTATTGATTATTTGTTCCTTGAATGTATATATATACTAGTAGTAATATTTAATACATTATTATATTATAGTAACTTGTGTAGTATTTTTGTTTATTTTTATTATTTTCCATTTAATTTTTTTTTTCTTTTTATTTCCATCAATTGTTTTTATTTTTATTTTTTTATATGAATCTTGTCTCGATTAGGGCCTTGACTTCTTTTTATAATTTTTGACTCCCTCCTTGTTTGAAGTTTGATTTTGGATTTTTTTTATCTTGTTAGTTTTATTTTCAATATTTCTTCTCATTAATATAATTTCTAATAATATTTGATCTTAATAAGATTAATTTAATATTATTTTTCAAAAAAACTAGCATTTAATATACCCGTTACTGTTCATAATATTTTGTTTTTAACAATTAAATATCATAATTTTAAACTACTATTACAATTGTTTTTTTTAAAATATATCCTGATTAGTTATTAAATTTTTCATATTTTCCCATTAATAGAAAAATTAATAAGTATTTGATTTAATAAATTAAAACTTAAATATTATATTTTCAAAAACTAGTTGTTTAATATGATGTTACTTAATAATATTTTTTAATAGATTAATATTATAAATTTAAAATATTATTGACTTTGATTTTTTTTATTCTTGTTAGTATATAGATTGTTTCACGCAATTTATTATCACAAATATAAATAGAAGTTCTAATGAATATTTGATTTTAATAAATTAATTTAAATATTATTTTTCAAAAATAGTCGTTTAATATAGTTGTTACTTAATAATATTTTTTTTAATAAATTAATATCGTAAGTTAAATATTATTTTTTTTAAATAGTCATTACTTGAAATTATGGTCTCTACATTGCTCTTTATTTAAGTCTTTGTCATGGTCTGACTCTTCATCTAGTCCTGATGATGAACCGCACTGGTTGGTTTGAAACGGGTCGGCCAAAATTTTTTGTTATATGATTTCTACGGAAAAACTTTTCTTAATTCGTTATGGATAATAGAAGCCTGAATTGAGAGATAAAATTTCTTATGTGATTTGTAGCAATTTAGATTTGTTGTGCTTTAAAAAAAATTATAGTTAAAATGTGTTTTTTAATATATAGAATAATTTAATTGTAATTAATATTTTTTTGGTTATTTAGAATGTGGATATCACAAAAAACACAACAAAATGAAATTTTGATACAGAAAAATTGTGTGTAATAATATAATGATAAAAATTATTGTTAAAAATATGTTTTTACCCATATAAATAAATTCAATATATTTAAATGTGAAAAATCATATATATATTAGAGGTTAAATATTTATTGATCCTCCTGTGCCTTTGTGACCCGGTCTTCCTCACCATTTGTTGCTTCATATATGTCATTTTCCGCAAAGTCATCATTGTTGGACCCTGAACCCTCAACTTGGTGCAAGGACTCTTCCACCGTCTTCAAAATTAAAGCTATGCTCCACATTGGCCATTATTGGATGACTTTTGTTCCCTTCAAGTCCTTCAAACTCATGAACTCTAATATTTCCGATGTTGTGCACCATCTCATTTCCTTCCAACTTGTGGTCAAGATTATCCACCCCGAACTGTATCATCTCTATTACCAACTATACATGCTCCAACTTCAGCTCTAGCAGACCTATATGATGGGAGAGGAGTTCATTTAAGGCTCTGGTTTCTATCAATTTCATCTCTGCTTGGCGAGATGTCAATGTAATTAAGAACTCCACTGCTCCTGTGATCTCGCCTAGATGGAGGTTAAGATGGAGGTTAGTCTCGCCACCTTCACCATTTTTGATAGGGTTTTGAAAAGCTATCGTGTCCCCTAAACTATCTACTAAAGAAGGAGATGCCATTTGAGTGGGATGCTTATTGTAAAGCCTCCTTCCGTAATTGAAAGGATATGCATCTTTCCCCTCCTACCTTGCCCCCATCACGGCCTAATTATGGGTTATTACTATATGTGTCAACCAATATATATGTAGAGAACAATTAGACTATGAGATATGGAAAAACATGGACCTGCTTTCTTATGGGTTTGTGTTAGTTGTTAGATGTACATGCTCAGGTGCACATCATACACACAAAAACATAACCACCCATAGACACTTTAATCCATCTCTATCTTGTGTGCAAAATGTGTTATCGATATCTAATCAGTATATATTCACAAAGTCTATATTCATAAATAGGATTACAGCGTGAGACAAACATTATATATATAAAGATATATATAAAGTTCAGTTCATTTGTGTGGGTTAAGAATAAAAATTGTTTATATTTGCATTGAGTATTTTCATTGTATATTTTAGTGAATAGCAACATGTTTAATTATATGTATTTTGTTCTCAATTTTTTTTATTTGTAAAGTATATAATTTTATGTATATAATTTTTTTTATATCTATTATTAGTTGAGAATTGGATTTATAGGTAGTTGAACATTTTATAAGAACAGATAACAATTGTTGGAAACTTTTAAGATGAGTAAAATATTTATTGTAATGTATTTTATATTTTGATTAAAATTGGATAATATTATAATAAATTATGTATCTTTTTAAACTTGATTAATTAGTTTGTATTTTAACAAATTATTTAGTAAAACATTTCGTTGACGTTTTCAACATTCTTCTATGATTCTTTAACTAACTCTATTACCTAAATAAAAAACTATATTATTGTTATTGCTATTATTTTTTTTCCTTTACTATTTATAGAATAGAAAACCTTCTTCCAAGATTTTTTAAGCTCAAGCAACAACCATATAAAATTGTCGTCATTATTATTTATTTTTCCCATTTATTATGTATATAATAGAGGGCATTCATGCTCATGGTTATCTATTTCTCTACACAAGAGTTTTAATAATAACAATGATATTACTTGAGGAGAAATTGCCACTATTATATAAAATGTTATCACGAGTATCTTTATGATTTGTTAATAACATAAAATCATCTACATAAATTAGCAATAACAAAGCATAACTTCTTATATGTATACTTACTTTATTCTTTATGATTCAATTTTCTAACTAATTTATATATAAGTCAATTAGAGAAAAAATTATTATTTTATCTCTATTTAATCTTGATTTGGATTGGCCTCTCTAATTTTATCATTTATTGGAATCCTCAATTTTACAATGAACTTTTCATATAATTAGAAAGTAGATTCTCTCCACTCTACTTGAATTCCTACTGTCTCCATACTTTTCAAAGTTATTAGACATAGTATGATAATTTTTAGAAACAACAAAGAAGCATTAAAAAATATTGTTTCTTCATATCTTTTTCAAAACATGGACAAGTTATGAGATGGTGGTTAAATTCTTAGGCAAAAATAAACCCAAGAAAAAACCCTCACAATTTTCGCATTATTAGTCCCCACCTAGGCAAGGCTCTAGCATCATGTTAACGCTAAGTTAATGTGATTTGAACAAGTCATATCAAAGTCACTACTTCATAATTAAATTACAAGATTCTTCATCTAGGCAAGACTCTAGCATCATGTTAATGCTAAGTTAATTTGATTTGAACAAGTCCTATCAAAGTCGCTACTTCATAATTAAATTACAAGATTTTGTTTTTTGGGGACAATATAAATATCATATAAATATGAATACAATTGTACTTTGTAAAACAATTTCATAGAATAATAATTTTATGTTAGCCTAAAGATTATATGTCTCATGCTAGCAACTTCTATATGCAAATTTTGTAGCAACATAATCCTTAATTTCAATGGAAGGGACTATGTTACCTCACGAAACTTATTTATTCAAGTGGTCCATTGCACAACTTGATTATACATAACTCTATGTGTCACGTAGTACAACACATATGCCTAAATAATAGTTCACTACAATGAGTATACCTACCACCGTCATACCTATTCAAGAGGTTCATTCCACAACTTCATCCTCCATCATCTTTATGCATGAGAGGAATGTTATCATGTGCTACTGCACTACATGTATGCCTAAATAACAAGACTTACAACAACCTTAGGGAATACTTCATGTCTACATCTGGGATTTACAATTTACACGAAACACTCTAGGGTATTCATGGACTACTATGGCTCTTCATATCATATTGTCTCCTTCACCAAGCCTAAGCACCATACATTATACTTTCTAATGTCCATGCAACTACCTAACCTTTTTCTCACTCCCTATGATTTTGAGTACATTTCTGTTGTGCCACCAATGCATTCCTTTTATATTGATTTGGCCTTCAAACCTCATTTGCACCATGTCTCTCATTAGCATGTAGAAACCATTTATAATCAACACTATCATTTTCATCTCAACCTTGTTTTTGATCCATCTACCATTATATATGCTTTAGATTACATTTCACCAACAAATAGGGGAAAGATGTCTAATGTTGTGCAGAGACTGGTAATTGTTATATTACTGGTCCCCCCAAGCCATTAGAAATTCAGAGATGTGCAACCAATATTTAAACAAAAATATATAACGTTAAGTGCAAATATCTTTTAATTTATGTCCAAAATTTCACAAAATATTGATTGGGCCCACAATTGTCCATAAATAGTCTTTTAAATACCAAGAGTACAAAACATCTTGTTCTAAATAGAAAACAAATAAAACTATAAATCCTTCCAAAATGGTCTATTCCAGAAGTACAAAGTACCCATCACTTCAACGCCCATTGAACTGAATTGAAGTTATGTATCCCAAATGCATATTCCTACCTACACATATAAAAAGTTGATGTCTATCAGCCATAACTATTTTGGTATTCAACAATTCAATCCATTATGTTCAATAAATGACACCAAACCCATTAAATTCAATAAATTACACCCAACCCATTATATTTCTCATTAAAACAGATCAAAGCACATAGATCAACCATAACAAATTCTCAGCCATTGGATCACATCCAATCAATCAATATTACACATTCAAAACTAAGAGATTGCAATCTATGTCAACCCTTGCTATCAGTCAAATTTAAGTGCAAAAAATTATAAAAGAAGTTCAACCCTTGTTGAAGTTGCATTTTTAACATTTAGACTATTCAGTGACCCTGGAAACATATCATCACAGAAAATTTCACAGTATATTCAGTTTATTTATTTCATTTATTGCATAATTTAATTAGGGTATTTATCACAGTTTTGTTTTCAGATTCTCATAGTGGTGGATCTTTGTCCAAACTGATTGAAGCTTACTAGTATTTATTTCAAACTTACATATTGATTAATCTATGTTCTAAGTCATTTCCTCTTACTTCTCTTATTGCTTTTACTGGTCATTGAATTTAAAAAGAGTACAGAGATCAACAATTGTTTTAAAGTATCCAGAGAAAATAATCAACAATGGTCTCCTATGACTACTATAAACAAATGAATGACTGCTATCAACAACCGAATCAGAAATTTCACTTCAAAAATTAGACCTCAACATACTATCAACATTGTGTTACATTATTATTGATATCTTTCTTTCCAATACCATTGCAGTTCATATTGATCAATACCATTTGCGATATTTTTTTCATCATGTGATTTTGTTAAACTTTATTGTTTAACGAGAGTGATGAATATATAATGACACCTTGAATTTAGACTCAATTTGATTACTAGGATTAGACCTTATATTTGATCATTATTGTTATATTAGACCTTCACTCAAAGATATTCATGTCACTCAAAGAAAGACAACATTAGAGGCACTTAAGAAGGTTGCACGCTGCCATCACCACAACTCTTCCTTCCAATTTAATTAGGTTATTTTCCAGCACCAGGGAAGGAAACCCTATAGAAGCTTATTTATGATATGCTTTAGAAATAAAAGGGCAGTGGAACTTTCCAAGACCAGTGCCTAATCCATTGAGCTATGGATTCAATGTCTAGGAACAAGAGGGTTTGAATATAAGGGGGAAGACATAATTATGCCATATTTAGTTGAAAAAAGATTTTTTAGGTTATGCAGGGACAAGTGAGAGCCCTTGTACAAGATGCATGATTACAACCGTCAAATTACAACCAAGTAATAACATGCAATTGAATGAACAATTAAAGAAATAACCACAATATGAAATCCAAGATAAAATAGAAAAATTATAGGACAATCATTGTATAGAACAAATAACCAACGATATATCATATCTTCACATTTTATTTCATCCCAAGAGAGTGATAAAATACCACAAATAATCCTCTTCCTTAGTTAAAGCAATGCTCAAACATGGAATGAATGACCCTAACCAGAAAATTAAATCGTCGAACTCCTTTAGTTATTCAATGTTACATAAGGTACCCTGACATCTTTACATTGGAGCAAGACAACCCTTCCTCTATGCCGATGAGATAAGAAAGGCCCATGAAAGTGAAAAATGGACTGTGTATTTTCAAGGTATATTGGTTATCCTAAAACCTCAATAAAAGCTTTACATATGAAAGCCTAGAGCTTCCTTCATTCCTAGATAGTGTAATCTATAGGAATAATAATATTCACAAACTAAGAACCATTCCCACGATAGGAGAATCACTAACCAATAGAAATCAATTGATTTCAAGTTTTGTGTTTGTAAAGTTAGTGGTCATGGACATGAGTCTCAACATTTATAAAGGAAATTATCA
>APFE030747504.1:233304-254750 GCA_000404065.3 Pinus taeda | reverse complement strand
AAAAACAAAAAAACAAAAAACAAAAAAAAACAAAACAAAACAAAAAACAAACCGTTACTAAGCCAAGCCTAGAGCTTCCTTCATGCCTGGAGAGTGTTATCTATAGAAATAGCAATATTGGCAAACTCATAACAATTCCCACAATAGGAGAATCACTAACCATTACTAAGGCAATCCTAGAGCTTCTATTGAGCTACTAAATTCCTTTAGCAAGGCAATCCTAGAGCTTCTATTGAGCTACTAAATTCCTTTAGCAAGGCAATCCTACAGCATCCTTCATGCCTGGAGATTATTATCTATAGGAATAACAATATTGGAAAACTAAGAATCATTCCCACAACATGAGAATCACTAACCATTAAAAAGAAATTGATTGATTGAATTATATGTTGGTAAAGTTAGTGTTCATGGACATGAGGCTAAACAATTTAAGTCATAAAACAATTTATAAAAAAATAACTAGACTAGATCAGCATCTTAACGAAAAAAGGAACCGGGTGTTACTTGTTTTATTTGAAATTCCTCCAATGTCTACATAATTTTATTATAATGCATAATTTTTTTATCCAAAACATTTATTTATATAATTGAAGACATACAACCAATTCTAGGTCAATATCAACATGTTGGCAATAATTTTCCAAGTGAAAATACTGTCATGGTATTTTAAGTGGAAAAACAAGTTATCAAAAAAATAATTATTGATATAGTTAAAGAAATACAACAAATTCCTTCTGTAGATTTGAATTTTCAAGGATACTGTCAAAAAGACATATGTATGAAAATTTATTAAGCTGCTACTATTTTTTATTGTGAATTGTCTCTTATTATAATCCATGTTATTGCAACATCTTTATTGAAATTTGCTAAAAATTCTGAATAAATTAACATGCTTTTAATTTCTTGTAGGAAATTAGAAATACTAATAGCATGTATGAAATCAAAATTTTAGTTATTGTTAACAAAATGCATACAATAAATATGCAGGTAGTTGCATCTATGGGAAGAGTTAATTATGTTTCTCGTACAAGGAGAAGTGGTAGGCGAGTGACCACGGGTGCCCAATTGTGATGCCCTTCATCATATGAGGATAGGATAGATGATATGAATGTCAATAATGCTCCTAAAAATGTTGTTGAGGATGACCATGTGACAAAACATGATGTTGTCCCACCATCAACCATAGTCCATGGGGAAAGTTCAACTAAGAATATTAGCACTATAAGAGGTTGGAAAAAACAAGACATGTTAGCTTCAATTGACGACATAGAGTTTAATGGATAGTCGGTTTTGGCATATGAAGAAAAGCATGGTATTCCTCCCTCATCAATACATTATTGGATAAATGAGCTCACTCGTACAAAACGTAGAGGGCCTCTTACAGTTATGACTAAAGATGAGGAGGTCGAGTTGGTTGAGTGGTGTGAGGAGATGGCCCAATTGGGACATGGGTTAGAGTTGATACAACTCAAATCCACAGTTTCTCAAATCTGCTAGGGGAGCCCAAATCCATTCAAAGATGGGTTTCCTAGTAAATGATGATGGTTTGGGTTTTTTAAAAGGCATCTAGACCTTGTATTGCGTATAGATGAGGGGCTTAACAAAGACAAATATTTAAATCTATGCCTTGAAATTTTATCTAAGTTTTATGGAACTCTTTTTAGTGCATACAATAAGTATTCTTATGTTGCAGACCATATATGGAACTATGACAAAACAGGTTTACAGGGAGGAAGGAATTATGGCATGTGGGTAATTTCCAAGAGAGGGAGCTAAAATGTGCCAAATATTTTGCCTAAGAGAAGGGAGTGGATAAATATTATATGTCATGTCAATGCAATTAGTGCTTCAATCCTAGACTTTTATCTACTCAAAGGTAAAATTAACTGAAAAACTACATACAAAATTGTGAATCAGGTGCATGCATGGATGACTAAAGAAATTTCTTTAAATTGTCTTTGTCACTTTGCTGCATCTATACCAGGTGGTGTCTCACCTAAGAACATACACCTATTGATTTTATATGGTCATGGAAACCACATTGTTGTGCAAACAATTGAGGAGACAAACAATTTGGGCATCGAACTGTTAACATTGCCTACTCATACCACTCACATAGTGCAACCCATTGATGTCAATGTGTTTGGTCCTTTCAAGAACTATTTCAAGTCAAAGTGAGCTTCATGGATGACAAAGAATCCAGGGGTTGAGGTGAAAAGGTTTGAGCTAGTAGAGCTTGGAAGTAAAGCGTTTAAAAGGGCTCTCACACCATCAAATATCAAGGTTGAATTTAGGAGGACTTGAATATGGCCACTAAATTATGATGCTCTTATGCATTATACTAGTTGTATCTAAGTGTTTCATGTAAATGGTCAAGAATAAGGGCATCTCCAAGAAAAGAAGAAGTGGATGAATAGGAAGATGTAGTTGTAGTTGATAATATGATATTCCTCTCGCAAGGACACTTATATGGTGATGATGATGAACATGCAAGTAAAACACAATATAATCATGAACCAATTATCCGTAACATGGAGATTTGTCTACCAACTGAAGCACATGGAACTTCGGTTGTTTATATTTTGAATGTCTTTGTTAATCATGCAACTGACAATGAGAATGTTGTTGAAAAGGACATTATCTATATTGTATTAAGAAGCAACAATGACCAATTGACATCACCAAGCCAAGTAACCCTGCCATCATGGTTGGAAAAATCTGTGATGAATATAAACAAACATAGTGTCTCACGAACCAATCATTATGGGAGTTTTGAGGTCTAAAATCGGCCTCCTAATGAAACTATAAAATAATAGCGGAAATAATAAAATAATATTAGATTACATCATCAAATTTTAGAGAGAAAAAAGAAAAAACTATTTTTCCAACTCGTATTTTCAACTTATCTCCTTATGGGTTTAATCAAATTTTGAGTGGAAACACTCATTGCATGCATAATTTGATTCCTCATCCAAGAAGTACACATCTTGCATACTTTTGATGGACCATGCTACATGAAAAATGAAAACTGCATTAAAAATGTTATTACAATCATGTTTTTTCATGTATTTCTTATTTTTCGTGTAGCAGGGTCCATCGAAAGTATACAACATGGGTACTCTTTGGACAAGGAATTAAATTTTTCATCCAACGAGTACTCCCACTTGAGATTTGAGTGAAAGCTTAGGGAGATAAGTTGAAAATACAAGTTGAAAAAGTAGTTTTATTATTTTATTATTTTTTAATCTTTTTACTTTTTTACTCCAAAAATGGTGAATCATCCCCCATGGTTGACATCATCATCTTGAATCCTGTTCGTTCTTATAAAGTTTGTTTTGGTTGTACATTTTTCTTAGGAGGCCCATTTTAGACCTCAAAATTTCCCTAATGGAAGAAAGGAGGAACATGCCTTCATAACCAATAGAATTGAACAATGAAATTGTTCATTTTTTTTATGGGTAATAGATTAATGGAAGAAGATTTTGCACATAATGAGGAATCATATGAAGAGAGAAATATAGTTTAATCAATTGTCCTGAATATTGAAATGCAAGTGTCAAGCAATGACATGTAGGTGGAAGGGAATGAGAAGTTACTTGGCTTGTTCCTAACGCTACCAATAGAGATAGTTTCAATGAAAAAAAATAATGGAATAATAGGTAGTCTTCATTTGGGCCACAGTTCATAGTTACTCACCTCATAATACTATATAACCCTATTATTAAGTCTGAATAAATGAAACTAGAAATTCAGGAATTAAAATAGAAAAAGAAGGATTTAGTCAAGCAAAGGAATGTAGAAAGGATTGTTGTAGCATATCTTCAAGCAGAGGAAAGGCTTGAAACAGAGAAAGCAAGGCAAGAGAAGGACCATCAAAAACAATTTCCAAGGTAGGAAAAGGAATCAAGAAAGTCTCAATAAATTCTTCAAAGAGAACAAGGGATGACATATACAGTTGACAATGATGCAAGCATAGTTAGTGAAACCAAGATGATGTCAACCACATTGGACCAAATTGCAGATAATACACCATTATTCCAGGACCTCATAAACATTCAAGTGCCTTGCTATCAAAATGGGATTTTACCCACTTGTTATATTCCTACCAGTCCATGTGTCAATCATATGGATGCTTATTAGACACCTCCACTTAATGCAGATGTTAGTAGCGCAAGTGTGAGTTACGGATACATAATTCCTCCATGGTTACAAGGGGAAAATTGGACTCAATCACATGGAAGCGATCTAACACATCCTAATTAGCCAATATTCGGTAGGCCAACCTACTTGGATCAAGCACGGAACTCAACAAGTTTGTGCACTAAAGATTTTAGAGGCCATCAAGAATAAGGGTGTCATATGTTTTTTATTGTAACCACATTATGATGTGGATTTTGGATGGATTGACTCTTTTTATTGTCACATGAGGATTTTGGATTATAAGCTAGGTCATTTTATTCCATATTATCTACAACATTGTAATCAAAATCCATTTTAGAAGCAACAATCATAGTCTATTGGAATGGAGAAATCCTAGCAAAGAATGAAAATGGAATTTATGTTTTGCCTTTACATACCAAATGATATGCAACATGACATTTTTATCTGAGTTGTTAAACAAATGGAAAATGGGAGAATAATGAAATCTCGAACAAATCACTCTTTATAATTTGAAAACTCCATAAAATAGTAAATAGTAACAGTAAACAATTTTGGTTGATGCAAACATCATGACTCCATTTATTTTGGTGGTAATTTTGAACCTATTAATTTCTCCCTCGTTATTACAAATTGAAAATGCATTTAATTCCATTTGACTATGCTTACAAGGGATAGCTCTACTTCTATTTCAATTGGATAAATTAGAAACATGGTGACTCCATTGAATCAAAAAATTAAAAAAAAAAAATAATCAAACAAATTCACAATTGTCTTCTTATGACCAAAGAAGAAAATGTGAGCAAAACGCAGTGCATGACAAGAAAAAATACCACACAATCAATTAAAAAAATTGATTTCTCATTACTCCATTGGATCAAACATTCAGAGTTGTGAGGAAAATGGATTAAGTTTCCTCCATGCAAATAAAATAAGGATTTACTTAGTTACTAATGTATTGTGAATTCTCTAAATTTGTTTGCACTAGAAACATTTTGATAGACTTTTTATCATTACAATGAATGAGATCTCTAGTTAGGTTTATACATTGGGGCAATATATGTACACTTGTAATATTTTTTATAGTTTTTTAACCATTTTTCCTCCTTGTGATCGAAATTGAAAGAACTTAAAAGCCCCACATTAGCCTGTAAGTTGGAGTGTATTTGTAAACTAGCTAGGAGAAAGTATGCAGAATCATAACTTCGTTTAACAGGAAACACCTTTTCCTGAGGATGAACCACCTTAGTTGGTTCGAAACGTCGACCAAATGCTAATGATGTGATTAATCCGAAAGACATTTATCTACATTATGGATCACAAAAGTGTAGAATTTCCCACTGTAGATCACCTGGTAATGCAATGTACTAAAGCAAAACACTTGATCTACTTCTACAAACAATTTAGCGGAAGCTTAATCGAACATGAGCAACATCAAGCATGAACAGATATAACTGAGAATGAGAAGTAATCAACCATAACACAGAAGATATATCACTGGAGAAAGCACAACCTAAAAGCCCAACTCTGTATTATCATACAAGTGGAAATCTTGTTCAAGTTACAAAGAGAATTAGCTCTCAAGCTATCCTGATCTCTCTGCATTCAAACAATATAACTCACAGACTCAATAGTCATATAATATATCTTCCTCAAGCCCTCCAAGCCTCATATTTCCTTGTGCAGTTTTGATTGGGGTCCAATGTTATCACATGTGTGAATTGGCCTCATCACACTCACTGTAATCTCAAGTCCAACTGCGCAATCCATAAGGAATAATATTCCTTCTGCATGCAAGGAATATTCACCAAGGAATAATCCTAGCAACTGATAGTACATTGTCCCTCCATCTGATCTCAATTGGGTATCTGACTGAACTAACATGAGTTATCCATGAGTGAATACTCAGTTATCTGAAATACAGTAGTTACATGCATACAAGCATTAACTAACTGAACTATCATTAATTTAACAAAGTGTTAAATTAATCTAATTGGACTTGACTAAGTTAAACTAAGTCAACTGATTACAACTCATCCTTATCTCTTCAACTGAAGGTTAAATTCCTCAATTAATGGAGAAATTGTTGCATGTGCTCATATGGACTTCAAGTTTTATTTTCCTTAACTAATTAACTCAAGATGAATTAATTAATTAATTTCCAAACTGTTGTTGATATCAAATTCAAATTTTACTTCCTATGCTTAATCTAAGGACTGACTAAAATAAGAAGGGATCCCGAAATGTTATTTTTAGAAAATCTAATTTTAGAACTTTCACTTTTCACCCATTGTAGCAAAGATCTCCAATGGCTGAACTGCTATTTATAGTAGTGCTATTTCTAGCATTTTCTATCTTTTAGCATTTCTTGTTGCAAATCTCAACACTCCCTCTCAACAAGAAAGGGATTATCAGTAACCCTGATCATGTCTCTGTGGAACTCGAACTTGCATTTTGACAGTGCCTTAGTCAAAATATCTGCATCCTACTCCTCAATCAAAACATACTGCAACATCATGATCCTCTTGAACACACAGTCCCGTAGATGATGGTAACGGATATCTATATGCTTGGACCTGTCATGAAACATTGGATTCTCAGAGAGTTTTATGCAACTCTGATTATCACAATATATCATTGTAGGATCCATCATCTGACCAAACAATCCCACTAGAATCTTCCACATCCAAATGGCCTCACATGTTGCCTGACTCACAGCCATGTATTCAGCCTCTGCTGAGCTAAGTGCAACTGATCTCTATTTCCTACTATACTAAGAAATTGTAGCCGAACGAAGGTTAAATATTCCTCCAGAAGTGCTCTTCCGGTCTGATGGACTACTAGCCCAATCCGCATCCGTGAAGCCTTGCAGCTTCACTCCCTCTATCCATCTGTACCTTAATCCGTACTCTGTAGTGCCTCTAAGATATCTCAACACATGCTTCAATGCCTTCCAAAATAGCTTGGTAGGCTGAACCATAGCTTGACTCAGCTGGTTCACCACAAAGCATAATTCGGGTGTGTGGTCACCAGATACATGAGTGAACCCACCAGTTCCCGATAAACAGCAATAGCTACTACATCACCTGAAGTAGCATCCTCTTTCCTCCAGTTCCTAGCTAGAGGAGTCTACATGGGCTTGCACTTGTCCATGTGAAAGTGCCTGAGTATCTCATTGGCATACTTGCCTTGAGACACAAATACTTCCCATTCTTTCTGCCACACTTCCATGCCTAGAAAGTAGTGCATGAGGCCCATGTCCTTCAGCTGCTCATCACCTGTCAAAATCATATCATCGACATAAAGTACAATAATCAAGGGCTTAACATCTACCATGATGTGGTATAGGTTTGCATTTGCTTCATTCTTGGTGAAGCCCAACCCGGTGAAGTAGCTGTCGATCCTGGTATACCAAGCACAGGGTGCTTGCTTCAACCTATATAGTGCTCGCTTAAGTCAGCAAACATGCAACTCACAATCGAAGGTCTCAAATCCTTCGGGCTGCTCAATGTATACCTCTTCCTGAATCTTCCCATTGAGGAACGTCGTATTCACATCCATCTGATGGATCTTCCAAACCATCTGAGCTGGTAGAGCTAGCATCAATCTAATAGATGACTGCCTTGCTATGGGAGCAAAAGTATCATCGTAGTTGACCCCCTCAACTTGTGAGAAACCTCAAGCAACAAACCTTGCCTTGTGTTTCTCAACACTTCCATCAGCTGCCTGCTTTACCTTGTAAAGCCATCGGGAACTAACCACAGACTTGTCCCCGGGTCTAAGGACAACATCCCACACATTGTTTCGTATGATATAATCATACTCTTTTACCATTACATCAACCCAGGCTGGTTGTTGTACTGCTTCCTGAAAAGAATAAGGCTTGGTCGCTACACACTCCCCAACCAGGGCCATGTAGCCAATGTATCTCTCGGGAGATCTCCTCTATCTACACTGAGAGGATGGCTGCCCCACATTCTCTCTCACATCCTGCATCAATCTATCAGCTTCCCATGAGCGTTTCCACCCGTCTCTGGAAGACTCTCCAGGAGTGGTAATCTCCAATACTGGATCCTCTGCATGTGGTTGATCCCCATCATTAGGAGGCTCCTCCTCCTTTGGAACTAAAAGTTCCTCATCACGATGCAACTTGAACTCCCTCTCAAGTGACACTCGCATGGCTCTTTTCTCATTGAACTTCAGATCCCTGTGCACTACGATCCTCTGACTGGCAGGTAGAAACACACGATAGTTGTGGGGTGTATCTATGTACCCCACAAGTATCCCTAACACAGCTATTGGGTTTAGCTTCTTCTGAGCATCTTTGGTCACATGATAGAAAACTAGTGATCCAAAGATGCGGAAGTGGCTCACATCTGGTCGCTTCCCTGAAAAAGCCTCCATAGGTGTCTTCATCCCCAAGATACGATGAGGAATTTTGTTTTGAAGGCACACTGTTGTATTGCATGTCTCAACCCACAGATGAAGTGGTAGGCTTTGGTCATGCAACATCGCTCGAGCTACTCACACAATAGATTTGTTCTTCCTTTCGACCACCCCATTCTATTGTGGGTTATGAGGTGCCGTCACTTCTCGTTTAATTCCTTCTGCAGCAAAGAAGTCTTTAAACTGCTGGGAAACATATTCTCCACCATTGTCACTACGCAAGGCTTTTACTTTCTTTCCAGATTCTTTCTCTGCCAAGGCTTTAAACTCATAAAACCTCAAGAAGGTCCGATCCTTCTTTTGCATAAAGTAGATCCAACATCTACGAGAAAAATCATCAATAAAAATAACATAGTACCTTTGCTTAGTGGTGGAGGATGTAGAAAATGGTCCACATACATGTGAGTGAACTCGCTCCAGGATTGCTCCAACTCTACTATCCCAATCCTGAATGGAAGCTTCACATACTTACCCAGGTTGCATACTTTCCATGTATCTGTTTGCTCTAGTTTTCCCTTGGGTAAGCCAGTAGAAATTTGTTGCATGATCTTCAAGGCCCCATGATGTAAGTGGCCCAATCTCCTATGCCATAGCTCACCAACATCTTGGATTTGCACCACCTTTGCTTTGGAACTCAGTGTAGCATAGTCTTCTACCTCTAGCTTGTAGAAATTCTTTACTTGAATCCCTATTCGCTTGGTCTGTCCGGTGCCGATATGCCTCAAGAACATTTTTCCTTTACTAAAGACTACATCATAACCTTTATCTTCTAGCATAGCAACAGACACAAGATTCTTTTTCAAACTTGGTACATACTTAACAACAGATAGGGTGAGAGGAGCACCATGTTCCCTCTGAAACACAACTATACCTTCACCTGAGACATAGTATTTTCCATCATCGCCCATCTCGATTCGCATCTGGAGATCCTTCTCCTCTAATGTACTGAAAATATTCTTGTCACCTGACATGTGGAAAGAATCTCCACTGTCCAAGTACCAAACACATCGCACCATGGATGAAACCATGCATGCAATAAGTGATAAATCTAGCTCAAATTATGAAGCTAGTGCATCACCATCAGATCCCTTTGAGGAACCCTTCTTGTATTTCTTCAATGGACAATTCATAGCATAATGGCCCACTTCATGACAGTGAAAGCATTGCACCTTTGACTTGTCAACCTTCTTCCCACCATGAGAAGGTTTTGATTAGGATGCCTTCCCTTTCCCTTTCTTAGCTTTACTCGCTAAAGCTAGATTTTCTTCATCATCTTGTTTTGATGAAGATCCATCCCTGGTGCTCTGCCTTATCTCCTCCTACATCAGATCCAACCAAAGTCATTCCCAATATGGTAGTTTCTCTCTTCCATTAACCGAGTCCTAGTAGTTATGCCAACTCTTTGGAAGATTGAGGAGTGCTAGACTCACCATGTCGTCAACAGCAGTCATGGCCCCTACACTTGCAAGCTCATCCCTACAGGTGGTAAGCTTGTTCAGGAATGTAGAGATTGTGTCTCCCTTTTCACACTTGATCTTGCGAAGTTTGTCCTTTAGTGCCAGCTTCCTCTGATCATTTCTATTCTAATAAAGATCTTTCAATGTTTTCCACATCGAAAATGGATTCTCCTTCCCATGGAGGCTCAAGGGAATGTGATCTCAAACTCCCTCCAGGAGGATTCTCCTTGCTCTAGCCACACACTTTTTCCATTCCGCCAGTTGAGTAGAATTAGTCGACTTTTGGACTTCTTGATCAATGAAGTCCTTAAGGTCGTTATCTTCCAATACTTCCTCCATGTAATCCTTCCAGGCTATATAATTCGAACTACCATCAAGGGCATATTCGAGTCTTAAAACACTAAACACCATCGGTGAAATAGATGTGATAAGAACTCTATTCAATATTAAGAACCAAACTTCGTACTTCTCCTGCTTGTATATTGTTCTTCCTTAGTCACCTTTGCTTCAATACTATGCAAAATTTCCCACTATAGATCACCTGGTAATGCAATGTACTAAAGCAAAACACTTGATCTACTTCTACAAACAATTTAGCAGAAGCTTAATTAAACATGAGCAACATCAAGCATGAACAGATATAATTGAGCATGAGAAGTAATCAACCATAACACAGAAGATATATCACTGGGGAAAACACTAGCTTAAAACCCCAACTCTGTATTATCATACAAGTGGAAATCTTGTTTAAGTGACAAAAATAATTATCTCTCAAGCTATCCTAATCTCTTTGCACTCAAACAATACAGCTTACAGACTCAATAGACATAGAATATATCTTCCTCAAGGCCTCCAAGCCTCCTATTTCCTTGCGCAGTTTTGATTGGGGTCCAATGATATCGCATGTGTGAACTGGACTCATCACACTCACTGTAACCTCAGGTCCAACTACGCAATCCATAAGGAATAATATTCCTTCTGCATGCAAGGAATATTCACCAAGGAATATCCTAGCAACTGATAGTACATTTTCCCTCCATCTAATCTCAACTAGGTCTCTGAGTGAACTGACATGCATGAGTTATCCATGAATGAATTCTCAGTTATCTGAAATACAGTAGCTACATGCATGCAAGAATTAACTAACTGAACTCTCATTAATTTAACAAACTATTAAATTAATCAAACTGGACTTGGCTAAGTTAAACTAAGTCAACTGATTACAACTCAATATTACAACTCATCCTTATATCCTTAACTGAAGGTTAAATTCCTCAATTAATGGAGAAACTATTGCATGTGCTCACATAGACTTCAAGTTTGATGTTCCTTACCTAATTAACTCAAGATGAATTAATTAATTAATTTTGAAACTATTGTTGATATCAAATTCGAATTTTACTTCCTATGTTTAGTCTAGGGACTGACTAAAATAAGAAGGGATCCCGAAATGCTATTTTTAGAAAATTTATTTTTAGCACTTTCACTTTTCACCCATTGTAGCAAAGATCTCCAATCCTTAAACTGCTATTAATAGCCCGACTATTTATAGTAGTGCTATTTTTAGCATTTCTTGTTGCAAACCTCAACAAAAAGTCTTAGATCTAACAAAATTATTTAGTAGTTAGAACTTGAACTCTATTTTGTGAAAATAATATTGACTAGTTTGTTTTGATGGTGTATTGTCAAGATATTTTCCTTAGGGACCAACCCACCTCAGTCTAATATTTGTCCCTTGTAACCTTTAGCTGATCCTCTATATTTAATAATCTAAATAAAGCTATTTTTTTGCTTCATTTTTTGTGGATAATAGATTAATGGAAGAAGATATTGCATGTAATGAGGAATCATATGAAGAGAGAAATATAGTTCAATCAATTGCCCTAAATATTGAAATACAAGTGTCAAGCAATGACATGGAGGTTGCAAGGAATGAGAAGTTACTTGGCATGTTCCTAAAGCTACCAATAGAGATAGTGTCAATGAAAAAAAATAATGGAACACTAGGTAGTCTTCGTTTGGGCCAAAGTTCACAGTTACTTACCTCATAATACCATATAACCCTATTAGTGGAGTTTGAACAAAAGAAACTTGAAATTCAGGGATTAAAATAGAAAAAGAAGGATTTAGTCAAGGAAAGGAATGTCGAAAGGATTATTGAAGCACAACTTCGAGCAGAGGAAAGGCTTGAAAGAGAGAAAGTAAGGAAAGAGAAGGACCATGAAAAACAGTTTCGAAGGCAAGAAAAGGAAGCAATAAAGGCTCAACAAATGCTTCAAAGAGAACAAGGGATGACACATATGGTTGACAATGATGCAAGCATAGTTAGTGAAGGAGGATGATGTCAACCACATTGGACTAAATTGCAGATAATACACTATTATTCCAAGACCTCATAAACATTCAAGTGCCTTGTTATTACAATGAGGGTTTACCCACTTGTTATATTCCTACCACTGTAGGTGTCAATCATATTGATGCTTATGAGACACCTCCACTTAATGCAGAGGTTAGTAGCACAAGTGTGAGTTATGGATACACAATTCCTCCATGGATACAAGGGGAAAATTGGACTCAATCACATGGAAGAAATCTAACACATCCTAATTAGCCAATATTAGGTAGGCCAACCTACTTGGATCAAGCACGAAACTCAACTAGTTTGGGCACTAAATATTTTGGAGGCCATCAAGAATAGCGGTGTCACATTTTTTATTGTAACCACATTATGATGTGGATTTTGGATGGATTGACACTTTTTCTTGTCACATGAGGATTTTGGATTATAATCTAGGTATTTTTTTCCCATATTATCTGCAACATTATAATCAAAATCCATTTTAGAAGCAACAACCATAGTCTATTGGAATGGAGAATTCCTAGCGGAGAATGCAAATGGAATTTGTGCTTTTCCTTTACATACCAAATGATCTATAGCATGACATTGTTATCTGAGTTTTTAAACAAATGTCAAATGGGAGAAGAATGAAATCTTGAACAACTCACTTTTTATAATTTGAAAACTCCATAAAACAGTAAACAATTCTGGTTGATGCAAACATCATGACTCCATTTATTTTGGTGGTCATTTTCAACTTCTTAATTTCTCCCTCGCTATTACAAATTGAAAATGAATTTAATTCCATTTGACTATGCTTACAAGGTATAGCCCTGCTTCCATTTGAATTGGATAAATTAGAAACATGGTGACTCCATTGAATCAAAAATTTCAAAAAAAAATAATCAAACAAATTCATAATTGTCTTGTTATGATGAGAGAAGAAAGTGTGAAGAAAATGTAGTGGATGATAAGAAATAATACCACACAATTCAATTCAATTATTTTGATCCATCATGACTCCATTGAATCAAACAAATTCATAATTGTATTGTTATGACGAGAGAAGAAAATGTGAGGAAAACGCAGTGGATGACAAGAAAAAATACCGCACAATCAATTAAAAAAATTGATTTCTCATAACTCCATCGAATTAGACATTCAGGGTTGTGAGGAAAATGGATTAAGTTTCTTTGATGCAAATAAAATAAGGATTTACTTAGTTACTAATGTCTTGTGTGTTCTGTAAAATTGTTTGCACTATAAACATTTAGATAGACTTTTTATCATTACAATGAACGAGATCTCTAGTTAGGTTTATACATTGGGGCATTATATGGACACTTATAATATTTTTAATATTTTTTAACACATTTTTCCTCCTTGTGATGGAAATTGAAAGAACTTAAAAGCCACACATTAGCCTATAAGCTGGAGTGTATTTGTAAATTGGCTAGGAGAAAGTATGCAGAATTATAACTTCTTTTAACATCAAACACATTTTCCTGAGGATGAACCACATTATTTGGTTTGAAATGTCAACCAAATCCTAATTATGTGATTAATCCGAAAGACATTTATCTACATCATGGATCACAAAAGTCTTAGATCTAACAAAATGATTTAGTAATTAGAACTTGAACTCTATTTTGTGAAAGTAATATTGACTAGTTTGTTTTGATGGGGTATTGTCAAGATATTTTCTTTATAGGCCAACCCACGTGAGTCTAATATTTATCCCTTGTAACCTTTAGCAGATCCTCTAGATTTAATAATATAAATAAAGCTAGTTTTTTTTTTGTTCATTTTTTTGTGGATAATAGATTAATGGAAGAAGATATTGCACATAATGAGGAATCATATGAAGAGATAAATATAGTTCAATCAATTGTCCTTAATATTGAAATGCAAGTGTCAAGCAATAAAATGCAAGTGGTAGGGAATAAGAAGTTACTTGGCATGTTCCTAAAGCTACCAATATAGATAGTGTCAACCAAAAAAATAATGGAACACTAGGTAGTCTTCGTTTGGGCCGGAGTTCACAGTTACTCACCTCATAATACTATACAACCCTATTAGTTGAGTATGAACAAAAGAAACTCGAAATTCAAGAATTAAAATAGAAAAAGAAGGATTTAGTCAAGGAAAGGAATGTAGAAAGGATTGTTGTAGCACAACCTCAAGCAGATGGAAGGCTTGAAAGAGAGAAAGTAATGCAAGATAAGGACCATCAAAAACAATTTCCAAGGCGGGAAAAGGAAGCAAGAAAGGCTCAATAAATGGTTCAAAGAGAACAAGGGATGACATATATGGTTGACTATGATGCAAGCATAGTTAGTGAAACCAAGATGATGTCAACCACATTGGACCAAATTGCAAATAATGCACCATTATTCCAAGACCTCATAAACATTCAAGTGCCTTGCTATCACAATGGGGGTTTATCCACTTGTTATATTCCTACCAGTGCAAGTGTCAATCATATGGATGCATATCAGACACCTCCACTTAATGCAGAGGTTAGTAACGCAAGTATGAGTTAGGGATACACAATTCCTCCATGGATACAAGGGGAAAATTGGACTCAATCACATGGAAGCAATCTAACACATCCTAGTTAGCCAATATTAGGAAGGCCAACCTACTTGGATCAAGCACAAAACTCAACATGTTTGGGCACTAAAGATTTTGGAGGCCATCAAGAATATGGGTGTCATATGTTTTTTATTGTAACCACATTATGATGTGGATTTTGGATGGATTGACTCTTTTTCTTGTCACATGAGAATTTTGGATTATAATCGAGGTCGTTTTATTCCATATTATTTGCAACATTGTAATCAAAATCCATTTTAGAAACAACAACTATAGTCTATTGGAATGGAGAAATCCTAGCGGAGAATGCAAATGGAATTTGTGTTTTACCTTTACATACCAAATGATCCACAACATGCAATTTTTATCTAAGTTGTTAATCAAATAAAAAATGGAGAATAATGAAATGTTGAACAACTCACTTTTTATAATTTGAAAACTCCATAAAACAGTAAACAGTAACAGTAAATAGTAATAGTAAACAATTTTGGTTGATGCAAACATCATGACTACATTTATTTTGGTGGTCATTTTCAACCTCTTAATTTCTCCCTTGCTATTACAAATTGAAAATGCATTTAATTCCATTTGACTATGCTTACAAGGGATAGCTTTGCTTCCATTTCAATTGGATAAATTAGAAACATGGTGACTCCATTGAATCAAAAAATTCAAAAAAAATTAATCAAACAAATTCACAATTGTCTTGTTATGACGAGAGGAGAAACTGTGAGGAAAATGTAGTGGATGATAAGAAATAATAACACACAATTCAATTCAATTTTTTTATCCATCATGACTCTCTTGAATCAAACAAATTTAAAAATTTGTAATCAAACAAATTCACAATTGTATTATTATGATGAGAGAAGAAAATGTGAGCAAAACGCAGTGGATGACAAGAAAAAATACCACACAATCAATTAAAAATATTGATTTCTCATGACTCCATTGAATCAAACATTTAGAGTTGTAAGGAAAATGGATTAAATTTCTTGGATGTAAATAAAATAAGGATTTAGTTAGTTACTAATGTATTGTGTGTTATGTAAATTTGTTTGCACTAGAAACATTTTTATAGACTTTTTATCATTACAATGAATGAGATCTCTGGTTAGGTTTAAACAATGGGGCAATATATGGACACTTATAATATTTTTTATAGCTTTTTAACCATTTTTCCTCCTTGTGATGCAAATTGAAAGAACTTAAAAGCCCCACATTAGATTGTAAGTTGGAGTGTATTTGTAAATTGGCTAGGAGAAAGTATGCAGAATTATAACTTCATTTAACAGCAAACACCTTTCCTGAAGATGAACCACATTAGTTGGTTCGAAACTTCAACCAAATCCTAATGATGTAATTAATCCGAAAGACATTTATCTACATTATGGGTCACAAAGGTCTTAGATCTAACAAAACGATTTAGTAATTAGAACTTGAAATGTATTTTGTGAAAATAATAATGACTAGTTTGTTTTGATGGGGTATTGTCAAGATATTTTCTTTAGAGACCAGCCCACCTCAATCTAATATTTATCCCTTGTAACCTTTAGCAGATCCTCTAGATTTAATAATCTAAATAAACCTAGTTTTTTTTTTTGTTCATTATTTTGTGGATAATAGATTAGTGGAAGAAGATATTGCACATAATGAGGAATCATATGAAGTGAGAAATATAGTTCAATTGATTGTCCTGAATATTGAAATGAAAATGTCAAGCAATGACATGCAGGTGGTAGGGAATGTGAAGTTACTTGTCATGTCCCTAAAGCTACCAATAGAGATAATGTCAATGAAAAAAAATAATGGAACACTAGGTAGTCTTCGTTTGGGCCAAAGTTCACAGTTACTAACCTCATAATACTATATAACCCTATTAGTTAGGTCTGAACAAAAGAAACTCGAAATTCAGGGATAAAAATAGAAAAAGAAGGATTTAGTCAAGGAAAGGAATGTAGAAAGGATTGTTGAAGCACAACTTCGAGCAGAGGAAAGGCTTGAAATAGAGAAAGTAAGGCAAAAGAAGGACCATCAAAAACAATTTCTAAGGCAAGAAAAGGAAGCAATAGAGGCTCAATAAATGCTTCAAAGAGAACAAGCTATGACATATATGGTTGACAATGATGCAAGCATAGTTAGTGAAACCAAGATTATGTCAACCACATTGGACCAAATTGCAGATAATACACCATTATTCCAAGACCTCATAAACATTCAAGTGCCTTGCTATTACAATGAGGGTTTACCCTCTTGTTGTATTCCTACCAGTGCAGGCGTCAATCATATGGATTCTTATCAGACACCTCCAATTAATGCAGAGGTTAGTAGCGCAAGTGTGAGTTATGGATACACAATTCCTCCATGATTACAAGGGGAAAGTTGGATTGAATCACATGGAAGAAATCTAACACACCCTAATTAGCCAATATTAGGTAGGCCAACCTACTTGGATCAAGCACAAAACTCAACAAGTTTGGGCACTAAAAATTTTGGAGGCCATCAAGAATAGGGGTGTCATATGTTTTTTATTGTAACTACATTATGATGTGGATTTTGGATGGATTGACTATTTTTCTTGTCACATGAGGATTTTGCATTATAATCTAGGTCATTTTATTCCATATTATCTACAACATTGTAATCAAAATCCATTTTAGAAGCAACAATCATAGTCTATTGGAATGGAGAAATCCTAGCAGAGAATGAAAATGGAATTTGTGTTTTGCCTTTACATACCAAATGGTCTACAACATGACATTTTTATCTGAGTTGTTCAACAAATGACAAATGGGAGAATAATGAAATGTTGAACAACTCACTTTTTATAATTTGAAAACTCTATAAAACAGTAAACAATAACAGTGAACAATTTTGGTTGATGCAAACATCATGACTCCATTTATTTTGGTGGTAATTTTCAACCTCTTAATTTCTCCCTTGCTATTACAAATTGAAAATGCATTTAATTATATTTGACTATGCTTACAAGAGATAGCTTTGCTTCCATTTAAATTGGATAAATTAGAAACATGGTGACTCCATTGAATCAAAAAAAATAATAATAATAATAATCAAACAAATTCACAACTCTCTTGTTATGATGAGAGAAGAAATTGTGAGGAAAATGTAGTGGATGATAAGAAATAATACCACCCAATTCAATTCAATTTTTTTGATCAATCATGACTATGTTGAATCAAAAAAATTCAAAAAAATGTAATCAAACAAATTCACAATTGTATTGTTATGACGAGAGAAGAAAATGTGAGCAAAACACAGTGGATGACAAGAAAAAGTACCACACAATCAATTAAAAAAAATTGATTTCTCATGACTCCATTGAATCAAACATTCAGAGTTGTGAGGAAAATGGATTAAGTTTCTTTGATGCAAATAAAATAAGGATTTACTTAGTTACTAATATATTGTGTGTTCTATAAAATTGTGCACTAGAAAGATTTAGATAGACTTTTTATCATTACAATGAATGAGATATCTAGTTAGGTTTATACATTAGGGAAATATATGGACACTTATAATATTTTTATAGTTTTTTAACCATTTTTCCTCCTTGTGATGGAAATTGAAAGAACTTAAAAGCCCCGCATTAGCCTGTAAGCTGGAGTGTATTTGTAAACTGGCTAGAAGAAAGTATGCAGAATTATAACTTCGTTTAACAACAAACACCTTTTCCCGAAGATGAACCACATTAGTTGGTTTGAAATGTCGACCAAATCCTAATGATGTGATTAATCAGAAAGACATTTATCTACATTATGGGTCACAAAAGTCTTATATCTAACAAAATGATTTAGTAATTAGAACTTGAACTCTATTTTGTGAAAATAATATTGACTAGTTTGTTTTCATGGGGTATTGTCAAGATATTTTCTTTAGAGACCAACCCACCTCAGTCTAATATTTATCCCTTCTAACCTTTATCAGATCCTCTAGATTTAATAATCTAAATAAGGCTAGTTTTTTTTTGTTCATTTTTTTGTGGATAATAGATTAATGGAAGAAGATATTGCACATAATGAGGAATCATATGAAGAGAGAAATATAGTTCAATCAATTGTCCTGAATATTGAAATGCAAGTGTCAAGCAATGACATGCAGGTGGCAGGGAATGAGAAGTTACTTAGCCTATTCTAAAAGCTACCCATAGAGATAGTGTCAACGAAAAAAAATAATGGAACACTAGGTAGTCTTCGTTTGGGCTGAAGTTCATAGTTACTCACCTCATAATACTATATCACCCTATTAGATGAGTCTGAACAAAAGAAACTCAAAATTCAAGAATTGAAATAGAAAAAGAAGGATTTAGTCAAGGAATGGAATGTAGAAAGGATTGTTGCAATACAACTTCGAGCAAAGGAAAGGCTTGAAAGAGAGAAAGTAAGGCAAGAGAAGGACCATCAAAAATAATTTCCAAGGCAAGAAAAGGAAGCAAGAAAGGCTTGTTGAAAATGCAACAAGATGATGGAGCTTAGTGAAAAGAAGTCGCCTTCACTAAGTGGTCCCGCAGGCTATTTTTGGCGCAAAGTCTATTTTTAGACTATGTCTATTTTTAGACATATGGATCATGGTCTATGAGTTGCGGATGTTATTTGTGGATGATTGGTCAAGTTGGTAAAAATAGATGGACCTCTATTTTTAGACATATGGGGGGAGTCTATTTTTAGACTGCCAGGCTAAAAATAGAACAGTGGAATATTATTAGCTCTTAAAAATATTTAGACTATAAACATTAACTTATTCTCTTGGAGCACTTCAGTTCGAGCTACGGATGTGGCACATGCAACTGCCAAAATGAAATATGTGGTACCTATGGGTTAACTTGAGCTATTGCATGGAGGACTTCAGTTAGGACTTCAGTGATTGAGTTCTGTGGAGTTGGATCAGGAGTTGATGGAGTTGTGTTCAGTTTGACTTAGTTGAACTAGATGTAGTTAGTCTAACTGGAAAATAGACTATTGTTGAGTGGTGAGAATTAGTTATTAATTAATTCACTAATTATTAACTCATAAAGCAATTAAAGAATACATCAGTTAACTCAGTGCATGGACAGTTCAATGGAGACAAGTGTTAGAGGTGCGTGAAAGGGCAAGACAACTGTCAGTTGTGACTATAGTTGTGCATGTGATGTGCACAATCAGTGGGATTGAGTTGCCAATGAGGATTGTGTAGTGTTACACAAGGGAAACACGTGAATGGTTCAGCTATTCCCATCCATTCTCTATGCAGAATTGCACAGTGGAGGCAGGCAAGCAGTGGAGGAGATTTGAACCTATGATTGATTCAGATCTAAGCTAGTTTGTGTGTAACAGGTGGAGATAGTACTGAGTACTTGCGAGGAGTATTATACTATGTATTGTTACATGATCTCAATCAATATAATATACAGATAGTTGTGGGGTTTTCAGCTTTATGCTTTCCCTGGGTACATACTGTGTTAATATGTGTGATTGATGCTTCAATGTGCGCATGCGATTGTTTCTTAATACTGCTAAATTGATGATCAACGTAGAGGAGGTTATGTATTATGCATGATTTCGCAAATAGTGTATAATCAGGATAATCTCTGTGAATAAGTGTCATATTATTCATAAGATTTCTACATGGTATCAGAGCTGGTTGATTTGTAGAAGATATTTCTACAGGATATTAAAGTGAAGTTGATCATTGGATCTATTATTCAGAAAGTGTTTACATTTTATTTCTTTAGCCAGAGTCTGTAATCGGGTCAGGTAGCCTCTGGATTCATCCTTCTTTTGGAAGGTGAGATATCCGGTGAATACCCATACAGTCGATCTTTGTACAAGAAATACTTCGTTCTCACGAATTTCAGATTGGAAGCGGTTGAGTTTTGAGCTGGTGGAATTCGAATTTGCAGCAGTGCTTTCTTGGTGTCAAAGTTGAAATGTCTTTCAACGGATTGCGATTGGAGTATGCCCTTGAGGGAAGCTTGAACTATATTGCATGGAAGGACGGGATGGAGGTGGTGTTAGATGATAATGGGTTGAAGGAGCTCATAGATGCGGATGTCCCAGAACCTACTGATGCTGCTCAAGTCGTGGATTAGCAAAAGAAGATAGCAAAGTGTCGAAGGATTTTGTTGGAGGGCGTGAGGGATCACATTGTGTCTAGCCTCCATGGAAAGGCTTCTCCATACTTGATGTGGAAAGCATTGACAAATCTATTCCAAAGCAAGAGCGACCAGAGGAAGTTGGTGCTCAAGGATAAACTCAGAAACATAAAGTGTGAGAAAGGCGACAGTATGCCCAAGTATCTCACGAAGTTCACTCAATGTCGGGATGAGCTGGGAAGTGTGGGGGTGACTGTCGATGATGAGGACTTGGTGAGCTTGGCTCTACTTGGTCTTCCGAAGAGTTGGCATTCCTATCAGGACTCTGTCAATGGTCGGGAGAAATTGCCAGGATGGGAGA